>JAHWFO010002063.1:977438-1069949 GCA_023313115.1 Rhysida immarginata
TATCGTCTTTTACGACAATCTGGGTTAGGATATCGGCTCCTGAAATTACATTCAGGATTCAAAAACATAATATTCAGAACAGATTTTATTGTGCGGACTCTACTTCGGCGGATTTTACTGTTGCGGTAAAGTTAAATCCATCTCAACTCTAGACGGTAGTGGTTTTTACGCCGCGGTATGACATCGAATCCGTGCTGCTTACGCCATGCGCGAATTTCCGCCGCGGTTTCGCGCTAGTCGAAACCGGCCTTTACAAGTATAGTGGCTAGAAAAGATTTTCCCTCAGAAATGGAATTTTCGTTTAGTTCCTTCAAAGCTGAACAAAAGGTTAAAGCGAGGGGTTTGACAATCAACAAATTTATGGCAAAGATTCATGAATCTCGAAAATTTGATGAAGATCCAGGGAATTGTTAACGGATTAAGATTATCCAAAATTCCCCGCAATCCTACGAAGATTCACAGATTCACTATGGAATTCAGAAATTCGTGTAAGATTTACTTAATATTCAATGATTTTTCAGAGATTCATAGACAAATGTAGGAACTATTTCCTTGTCTCGTTTTGTACGAGAATCTGGGTTGAGATATCGGCTCCCGAAATTAGATTCAGGATTCAAAAACATTAGATTCAAAACAGATTCGGTGAGATTAGCAGAGATTCATTTTACCTTTGTCAAAGATCGCGAGCGCTGGAGATTCTCCATAGGTCTGCTACCCCCGCGACCATAACAGACAAGCAAAAAGTAAGTACGCATTCTTCAGTTACTGTGACAAACTCGCTTTTATATTGAGAGCTACTTTTACTATGGGCGTTTATGTCAATCATCACAGTCCTGTCAACAACGAACTTTTATTATTAGAATAGAATTTACGGATCGCCTGTTATGGTACCGATGCTTTCATTAAAATTTGCACCGTGTTTAATTTTTCCTCGCCAGGATTCGGCGGTGCGCAAGATTTTGAATTTACCCATTTTCCAAAAATAGAGTCGACAGAATTCAAGCTTTTAGTGACAACTCCCCGTTAAATTGGTGTAAGTCTTTGTTATTTTTAAGTAATATAACTATTCTCATAAACCGAACTAAAGAGAATAAAAGTGAAGTATAAAAAATAAATAAAAATTAAACCTCAATTTTTAGTCTTTCATTTAATCTTATTCTTGAAACTTTATGTCATCTTTTATCAGATTTTATGTGACTTAATCTCTGACATCACAATAAACAAAGCCAGGCCACGGCCTTCTAGAACAACAACCAGGCATGAACATGTTGTCAATAATGTTTTATTGAAACACTAAGATTGTGACGTTGAACTAACTTCTGTAATAGCACCACCGAAGCCGACGCGATCTAAACAAGTCATGGCACTCTATTTGTGCCGTCATATAAAAAATTTTAAAACAAAATAAAGATATTTAAAATAAAAGTAAAAATTTATATGATTTATTATAAAAGTAAATGACCCAGGTTTGGCAGTAATGAATTTTATTATACTCTATTTACTTCTTTATCTAAATACAAAATTCACATTTCAAAATATCTCATCGCTTTTCGTGACATTTCAACAGAGAAGTGATGTGGTGCTATGGCTTTGTTCAGATCGGCTTCGGCGCTACTCGTAGCCACGAGAAAGACAGGCTTAGGCCGACACCACCTAAAGATAAGGCCCGCTTGCTGAAACGTCATTACATTTTTACATCATGTCTGTAAAACAAAAAACAGAAAAACTCATAAAAGGGGGCAGTTTTCATATTTCATAATGTTTTTCCTGGGGGGAAAAGCCCGGTAGAGTTCATTAGCTTTTCAGGGTAACGACTCATTCATTCTCATTAATTTTCCAAATGTAAGCCCTACTGTTTTCTAATAAGTATGGGTTTTGTCCACATCGGCTAGCCATACCTTTCACTTTACCCACTCAATAAAGGGGGCAGGGGATGAGATTTTTTCACCGAATTTATTGCTAAACCCACATTTTACATGATGCTCTGCAACTTTCTAAATAACACATGTGGTCTAACCCCTACCCCTACAAAATTAAAAATTTCAATATCTACCCCTTCACCCCCAGGGACGCGAAATGTTTTTATTCAGAATTAGGGGGCATTAAAACCAAAAAATCAATGTTCATTTTTACCCAATCTGTTCCCCTTGGGTCGTTATTTGGACCTAAAGATGGGACACCAATTATGAAACACCCTGTAGATTCTAAATCGAATATATTTTTAACAACTTCAATAGGAATTTTTTCATTACTTGGCAATGAAGTATAAAATGAAAGTGATTCGGGCTGCAGCGCCGAGCACATGAGTGCGCAGACACGAGTCAAACGGGTGATCGTTGAAGTATCGTCTGCTTGTCCTGATATAAGCACTGTTGTGGAAATTTATGTTAGGCTTATGCTCGTATTTCGTTTGTGTTGCAATGGACCCTCCTATTAAATTTCCGTCTAAAAGTGACCAACGAGCGGTGAATATTTTCTGACAGCTGAGGACATCCCACCAGTCGACATTCATCCTCGGATGTTGAATGTTTATGGAGAAGCATATGTCTCGAAAGCAACTGTGCCTCATTGCGCCAAAATGTTCCATGATGGTCGAGTGGAAGCGGCTGATAAACCATGTCCGGGCCAAGCAAACATCTATAAGTCAGTTCGTAAAAACAGGCGGATCAGCATACGGTCACTTGCGAATGATCACAACGTGAGTATTGGTTCCGCATATGCTGTAGTAAAAAGCCTGGGATATGTCATGTTCTGCTTTCAGTGAGTACCCCGAATGCTCACGGAAGATCACAAAGAGCTGGTTTCAACTGCTGTATGGATCATCTGGATCGTTACAGTCGTGAGCGGGAAGCGTTTTTGAAGATGATTATCGCGGTAGATGAAACCTGGTGCCATTATTGGGAAGCCTCCGGGAATGTATCCACAATACAGTGGCCGCGAAGTACTTGAAATTTTTATCGCCAATGGTTTAGCCAATAGAGATTTTCTTAAACCCAGAATCTCATGTTTTTAGCCAAATTTAAAATTAAAAAAATTATGAAGCATTTAAAATTAAAAAAAAATTAATCACATGATAATCACATTTTCGAGGTTGAAAATAAAAATTTGCCATATAAATAGAATTAGCCAAGTATGTTCGCCAAATGTGATTGTTTATTCTTCAGATTAGTTGAACTGTCGCCACTGGCGATTTGGCGAGCGGACTGCGCGGACACTGACAATATCACCATGGCCTAAAAAAAATTCGAGGCGCAAAGTTCGGCCGGGAAGGTTATGCTTACGTGCTTCTTTGATTCTGATGGTCCTCTGCTTTTGGAGTCTATAGAAACCAAAACCCGTATTAATGCTATCGCAAATACCAAAATACTGCAGAACTTGCATCAAGCTGTGAAAAAAAATCGTCCTGGTAAGCTCAGTGAAGGGGTGATCCTACTCCAGGACAATGCTAGGCCACATGTAGCGAGACTGATGCAAGAAGCAATAACCAAAATGCAGTGCAAGTTCTGCCACACCCTCCTAATAGCCCGGACCTCTGTCCATGTGATTTTCATGTGTTTGGTCCTTTAACGAAGGCACTGAAAGGTTGACGATTTGCCAATAAAGAGGTTAAGGACGTGGTTCAGAATGCAGCAGAAAACAGACTTTTTTGGATGGTATTAGCAGATTGATGCCCCAGTGGGAATCCTTTATTGCGGGAGGTGGAGATTTTTTTTAGGACTGCGCCTCTATAATAGTGACTATAAGATGTTTTTCTTTCATATAAACAAAAGTAAATATTAATACTTTCATTTCATCCGTCTCAGTGCCCTTTGAATCACTTTCATTTGAACATGCCTTATACTATTTACGTATATATTATTTTGTTCTGTAACTATTATAGATTTTCCACAAAATAAATAGTATTGGTGTTTTTAATATCTTATAAAACTGCATCTTTCTTTAAATGTTTTAGAAAATCTGAATGTGTTTATACCTTTTTGTCATGATGACTTATACTTCAATTAAAAGCCTAATGCGTCGTCTTTCAATTCCTAAGCAACCCTCGAAATTTCGAACGAGTGTGCATGACACTTTTTTTTTCTTATCTGTAAATATGTACTTTATTACTCGTTCAGAGTTCTTCGAGGTTTGGTGTTCAGTATCTAAACCCGATCGAACTGATAGGATATTTCAGCACATTTTGGCAAAGTTCAACTTGCAAAGAACCGATGATGTATTACTGAAAAGAATTAAATCAAAAATCAGTTTGCTTTCTCTCAATGTTTTCGTCTCGATTTTTTTTCGTCTAAAACGGAAATTCGGCCACTGTGGGCCCTGGCGCGAAAATTTCACCTGATTATCTTATTCCGAGTAACGAAGTAATTTTCATTGTTTCCATCTTGGATGTAAATATTCAGCAATTTTTCGTTTGTTGGAAACAATGAAAATTAGACTGTTGCTTGGACTAAGATGGTCAGGTGACTTTTCCTCGCCAGGGCAAATGCACCTAGACAGAAGGCCTGCGCACTGAAACGTCACACATTATTACATTACATAAAACCGGCTATTGCTAATCGTATTTCTACCAATAATAAGCCCTAAATTTGGCCTTTGATGATGATTTAACAATGTGCACAGGCTTTCTGTCTAGATAGTGTTGGCTTCCTGTCTTTCTCGTGGGCTACGCCAGACCTTATCTGTAGGTGGTGTTGCTTGGGCACTCTAAATCATCGGAACAAAGTAGTCTGTGCAACGTCCAACTTTCATTGTCTCCATTGAGGATTTTAACAATTCGTGTTTTTTCGTTTGTTGGAAACAATGAATTTGAATTTCTGCTTTGACTACTGTGATCAGGTGAATTGAGTGCCCAGTCCTGTCTCTCTCGTTGTCTACAAGCACCACCAATACCTCTTAGAGAGAAGGCCTGCGGACAAAAGGTGTATACCTTGTTACATCATCATCAGGCGGCCAAATTTAGGGCTTATTTTTGGTAGAAATACAATTAACAATAGCTGCTTGATGATGATGAAACTAGGAGATGTATGATGATGTATACACCTTTTGTCCGCAAGCCTTCTCTCTAGGAGGTATTGATGGTGCTTGTAGCCGACGAGAAAGACAGGTCTGGACACTCAAGTAACCTGATCAATGTAACTTTCATCGTCTCCATCTTGGATTTCAATGATCAACGTTTTTTCGTTTGTTGGAAACAATGAAGATTGAATTGTTGCTCGGACCCCGATGATCAGGTGACTTTTGAGTGCCCTGGCCTGTCTCTCGTTGGCCTCGGCACCACCAAAACGACGGTGGTTACAGTGGTTCCTTTGGCTTCTTTTTTGAGCTTAGGTATTGTTCCTATGCTCATCGTTTCAGTTAACAAATTATTTGTGAAGTTGAGCATTTCATTTGAACAATGTTTTATCTTTTCCATATTCAGGCCTGGTAGTTTATAGGAGGCCGTGGCCAGGCCTACGAGATAACAAGGACTGTGGTGGTTTCCAGGTCTACAAACATTGATGAAATTCGCATCGATGTAACATCATTTGCATTGTTGAAACCAGTCTCTAACAATGATCGAGCTTAGCATTATACGTCATTTTGAACTCTTACGCAACATTTTGCATCGATGTTTCTTGTAGTGAAATGCAGACCTGGAAACGGAAAAGTCACCTGACCATTAGGGTGCTAGCAACAATCCAACCTTCATTGTCTCCATCTTGAATTTAAAAATCAGTGTTTTTCTGTTTGTTGGAAATAAGGAAGGTTAGATAGCTGCTAGCACCCCGATGGCCAGGTGACTTTTCCCCTTCCAGGCCTTGTTATGTTGTTGGCCTCAAAACAGATTTATTTACGAGCACGATGATATAATCGTGAGCACGAAATTCAATCGTGGTTACCAGAACAAAAGTTGAAATTTAAGGAGGGAAATTTAAATAAACACTGTCATTCACCCAATAATCAGCCGTGAACAACTGATAAAATTTATACTTCACTTTTATTTTCTTTATTTCGGTTTTTATGAGTCGTTGTTATTCAGATATAATAAAAGATTATTTAAAGTAGACTTATTTCCATGATTCAACAGCGAGTTGTCATTAAAAGTGAATTCTGATGACTCTACCTTTGAAAAGTGAATAAATCCAAAATCTTGCGGACTGGCCAAACCTGGCAGCGGAAAAATTAACCACGCTCCATTTGTCTTAATGTGGTATCTGTAAATTAAAAAAAAAGCAATTGTACATCGTGTTTTAACTCTAGTAATATAATAAAAAATATTTCATTTAGTAATACTTAAATTCAAATATATTCTTTCTAGATTGGAACCCTTGAAAGAAAATGATCAGTCCATTTGCAAAGTAGTTTCGTTAACTGGTTTGAGCACCCTCGTCCACAACAATATCTCCTGCATAAAAGAAGTTGGTAAAGGCCCAGAAGGGCCATGCTACGACCAGGTCGTTCAAGTCAAAGTGAAAAAGCTCGAATTCAGTTGTCAGCTTCATAGTTCCCCACAAGAGACACTGTTGAGTATATTTTATTGTTTATTTCTTTAGTCTTCCTAATAGTTGAAATTGTGTTCTCTTAAATGACTTTCATATAGCTTTAGTAACAGTTTTTTACTTTTCTAGCAGTATAATTTAATTCATTTTTCCAATGACAAGAATTTCGTTTTCAAAAAACTATATCAGAGTATATTTGGCAGTTGTTACATATCACAGTCATGAATGAATATAACGAATATTAATAAGTTCGAGATGGTCGAAACTAGTTTAGTTATACGTGATCTAATGATACCATGAAGGTTTCATTGGAAATTTTCAATTCCAAAATATGAATATAATACAAAAAATAAATGACTCTTTAACCACAACAAAAAGTAAATAATAAAAAGAAAAATATGACCTAATCCTATAAGCGCTTTTCGAGGGCGAAGCTCTCATCATTCAGCAGGTAGAAGAAGGGAGTAACACCTTTGAAAAGCGTTTATAGGATGAGGTCGTATTTTTCTTCTTATTATTTACTTTTTGTTGTGGTCAAAGAGTCAATTATTTCTTGTACTATACTTAACATATCCACATTCATTTTCCGCAATATTTATTTCAGGTTCTTGCAAATAGTGGGTTTTTCTTTTTATTTTTTGCTGAAATTTATATTTTTATTATCCAAAATATGACATGTAATAAATCAATCAATTCCTATCAACTAGTCAAGAGTTAATATCATGTGTATAAGCATGCAATGATACAAAACTGGTTCACTAATTCATTAAAAAGTAGTGTCGCCACTGTTGTCGCTCATTGCTCTTAGGCCTATTGATAATAATTATTCTCAGTAGCTAATTGCTGTTGGCCTAATGTTAATTTCTGCTATCTGGCAGGCCTATCATTATCAATAGTTAATTGATGCCTAATGCAAATAGCCGTTAGGACTAAAATTATCATTAGGTGATTGTTATTAAGCCTATCATTTTCAAAATCTGATTGGTACAAATAGCAATTAGATGTTAGGCTAATGTTATCAAGAATAATTCCTATCATTAGCAAATTGCTGTTAGGCCTAATGTTATCAAAAGCAATTTGCCATTAGGCCTAATATTATCAAAAGCAAATTGCCATTAAGTCTAATGTATTAACAGCTAATTGTTGCCAATAATAAGTACTTGTTAGGCCTAACTATTGTTATCAACTGCTAATTGTTGTTGTCTAAAGTTAGCAGAAGTAAATGACTATCAACAGTATATAGCTGTTATTGAAAGGTAATGAATTATTTTACGTTGACAAGTTTAATTTTATTAACAATCTAATAAATCTATTTCTCTTCAACAAGATTTAATTAATATAATAACAAAATATGTGTCAAAAACTAACAAAAATTTCTATTGTAACAACACAGTTTAACAATTTAAAATTTAAAATTGTAGAAGAATAAAATGTTTTAGGCAAACAACGCACGGGAATTGTTTGTTCTTGATAAGTCGATGAAACTAAGCAGTATAAAACCTTCCTGTCCCCAAAACAACAAAATTATATGTACGATAAAAGCTTTTATAAAATTAAAAAATACTTAAAGATACAAATGTAGAGATAGTAGGGTAGATGTACTAGTAATTGATGGTTTAAGACATTATCGCGAAACAAAATTGTGTACGGAAATTAAATTGCATTTTGAAATTTTTTTAGTTATACCATTGAATTGAATGCAGAATTTACCAATCTCCGAACACTTATTATTAAGTTATTAAATTTTTTCCTAACTAATGCATAAATCTCCAGTAGTTGACAGTTATTGCACCAGAAGTTGGCAGGCACTTACACCAGTAATTGGCAATATTTTAATTCCACTTTTTTATCATATATTTTTACAAAAAAATTGACAACATTCAAAAGTAGTTGATGAAATCAAGCATTTTTAAGAATGTCTAAATTATTTAACATTAAGTAAAATTGTGCTAAGTTGTTCATTTAGATCCTTTATCTTTTTTTCCTTTGAAATAATAAATAAAAGCAGTCCACTCCCATGTAGAGTGCAAGGACGATAGAAAATGAAGGTGTTTTCTAGTAGTGCAATATTATCAGATCTTGGCAAAAAGATTGTTCGCAGAAAAATTGATTTTTGATGATTGTTCTCCTACTTGCAAATTTCATCCAATTCATCTTATGCTAATTCTTATCATAGTAAAAAGAATACCAGTAGTAGTTTTGTCCTGGGCTCTCTGTTGATCGTCTCTGTGACAAGCTTCAGAACCAACAAAAAGAATCAGCGAATAGATCCTAGAAGATTTATGTCAAAGTGGATGATCTAGAAATTGACATCAAGTTCTGTTTATTGACTCACCTAGGTCAATTAATGGAAATCAAAAAGTTACACTTAAAATCATCATGTTTACATTTGTCACGTGTCAAACGTCGTCGTCCAAAAGTATTTTCACGATCCGAGAGATCGACGTTTCGGAGTGGGATTGGCCGACGGTGAACGACGTCAGAGGAGAGCGAGCGGTAAGATCTGACGCGGACATAGTACGAGAGAAAAAGGTAGCGGAAACACCTCTCGCAATGTTTGCTCATCACTAAATGAGGAAAGCAACCGAGGAGCATGGCAGAAGTGGCAATTCGAATGCATACCGCAGGAAAAAGGGAACGGACACCGACAGCAGCAGCGAGCAAACTCACGCCAACGCCAGGCAAGCCCACGCCACGAGCAGGCGACGAGAGCCGGCACTGGTAGTCTGCCATACACTAAAGGAGCTGAGACATCCTCAGACAGCGGCGCTTTACAGCAACGTCTCCATCATCTTGTAAGTGCCCTTGCCACGGGTCTCCACCAGCTATTGGGTCCCTCATCACTCGACACCGACGAACACGAAGGTGAGCATCCATCGTTGTCGTGCGCCGACGAGGCCCTAGAGTGCTATGATGAAAGGAACGACACCGACGAGCCGACGAGTCTGTTCCCTCACTAAGTACGTTGGATAGTGTTCAGCCATTTGACTGTATTTCATTGCAACGTACGTACCAAAATCTTCACATACTTTGAGATGGCATCCCCGAGACGGTTGGAGCTGATAGAGTCGGCAGCATCTGGGCTGGAGTCTTTCCATTCTCATTCACCCTGTACCATGAACAAGGAACAGGGGGAATTCTCCGTCTTTTCGCTGGTTTCTCTGTAAGCCGTTTGCTTCGACAAGACGATTCTCTGCGTCTGCCACCCAGCCCATGAATTTGCGATCTTTTCTTTTTAATTCATCAAACTGTTTCTTTTTTTCTTCGACCAAGAGTATTGACAACCAATCAGAGACTTTAATGTTTAAATCACTCCCCCCCCCCCGGGTGATGTTGGGACTAAATTTCTAATTCCCCGTCATCACTCATTCTGACTGTACTTATCTACCCTTAGCTCAAGAGTGGCCGCAACCCCGTGTGTATTATTTTTCACCGTGACACTTGCTACCAGCGAGCTTTGTGACCACGAAAGTGTAGTGCGCTGTAACGTTTATCTATTTACTCGAGGAGAGTCTTCCTCGCTGCGCTTTGGCAGTGTAGGCTATATTTTTATAACGTGATCTACGAGTGATCTTGTGTGTCCGTGCTTCTGAGACTAACTTGAAGAAGAGTCGTGGTCGTGAGTGTACCGTGACTATTTAAATGTTTATGATAATTCAGTGAAGGGATCTTCAATAGATTGATTGTTCTTTTATTAATTGGTGGAACCTCACTGGTAATTTGACATTGTGGTCGATCATCAAAAACGCCACGTTTGGAGAGTCGTCCTTGCGACCGTTACGAGTTGTAGCCTTGCCCTCTCCGTTATTCAATGTTATAGCGATGACATAAGCAGCGAGCTATTACGTCCATCAAGGAGTTGTGCGACGTTCATAGGAAGCTTGATTTTGCATTGACTTATCATTTTTCGATGTACTTCAGCATTGTATTCTTTAGAAACATTATTTCATAATGTTGACTTTTTCACTTTGAGTAAATCCATTTATTTAATTACTTACCTATGCCTATCGATTCTTTCTTGATCACATTGACACGTGACAGATCGGATCGTTTTGGTTGTGAGCATGGTTAAGCAATCAAAAAAAAGTGGCATTTGTCAGAAAGACTCTGGACAGTGATTTTTTTATCCGTTTAACCTACCCTATTTCAAGCATCTCTAATACGAACTTTTGGACTTTTTATGGTGCTACCGGTCAAAGAAAAAGTGATCTGATCGTTTGTTATGGTGGAAGCAAGGACGCCTATACACGAGCTAGCCGACGTCCTAAGATAATTAGTTGTGTCTCCAGCTCAGCAGGCAGTAAACAATTTACAATTCCCAACGTTCTCAGGGGAGAGCAGTGAAGATCCAGAATAATTCCTAAATAATTTTGTAACGACAGCATGGTACAAAGCAATTACAGAGGAGGAATGCATACGCTTCGTGCATTGACACCTCAGGGTAGCGGCACGAAATTGGTATTCAAGTTTACCCCATAGCCGTTTCTTTATGTGGCTGCAATTCAAAGAAGCGTTTATAAGAGCATTTACTCGAGGACAAACACAATTATCACGGCGTACGAATCGACAAAAGCTAAAATTGAAAAACAAGGACGTCTTAACGCATGTTAAAAAATTTCGCAAGTTGATTAACGGACTTACTGACACATCGGAATTTGAAAAGCTATCTTTCCTGATGCAGGGACTACCTAAGGAGCTAGCGGCATAGTTAAAGCTGAGCGATTGTGCCTCAGTGGAACAAGGTATCCTGTATTTGGAGAAATAGTTTAATGCGTACGATCTCAGCGGTTCAATAGAGTTGAGGGCCATACGAAATCAGCCCTTTAAAGGGACCAAAGAAACACCATGATGTGATGTAACTGTTACAATTGTGGCGGTAAAGGACATTTTAGTAGAGTCTGTCGACGCAAACGGAAGGAAAAGAGACCGCCTGCACGACCATTGAATATTATTTGTAAAAACTGAGATCGTTAACTGTTTTTAATTCGAGTGCAAATATCCAATCGAGACTACAGGGCTTTGATCGATACGGGTACACTAGAGAATCACATTAGCACACGCGTAGCCAAGCAGCTAAGGTTTAAAACAGTCAAAAGCACATCGACAAGGATGGTCACGTATGTCGACGGCAGACGACAAGAGATATTACTTTCGACACCTCAAGTACCTCTCAAAAGCGGTAAATACAAAGACAAAGTTAATTTGAATGTGTTAACGCTGCAAAACTTCGAGTCCAATGGATGGATTGCAACGAACTCATACTCAAATGACAGGCTAGAAGGTGTGGTGGACAGTAAGGTAGAAAGACCATCTGGCTTCCGCAGTGTGAAGATGAGGCATCTTACCTGCTAATATCTGCTCAAAAACTCAATCACCTCTTGTTAACTGAGGTTCAAACAGTACATTTTGCTTGTTAATTAAGGAAAAACCGCAAGAGAGTATAGAGATAGGTCACCAGTAATGTCAACATATCGTTACAGAATTCCAGCATTTCTTTCGGGAAGAATTACTGCCAGGCCTACCACCGAGCAGGGGAATGCAGCACCATATCGAGCTAGAGCAAGCCACAACTCAACTCAAAGCTGTATCCAGTCTCCAAGGATGAAGAGGACGAATTACAGCGTATTCAGTTCCTCGTGTCGAGTCGTTAATAGATCGATTATGCGGCACCAACTTCTTCACCAAATTAGACATACTCCAGGCATGCCATCAAGACACGATCTATCGGCATTCAAGACACGATTTGGTCTCTTTGAGTACTTATGGCATGAAGGAGGCAGCGTCCACATTTGCCAGGGCTATGGACGAAATATTGGGCGACCTAGTTAACAAAGGAGTAGTATACTACTTTGATGATGTGTTGGTATACGCGAACTCCATCGACGCCCTCTACCGTACCACAAGGTAGGTGCTACAGCGACTCAAGGCCAATCGCTGTTAACTATGTGAAAGCAAGTGTCAGCTTGGAATGCAGAACATACAATACCTAGGTTTCAACATCAGTAACCAGGGACGAGCTTGCGAGGAACGCATTACTAAAACGATAAAGGAATGGCCAATCCCTTTGAGCACAACTCAACTGCGGTCATTCCTTGGAATGGCCCAATTCTACAGAGCGTTCATTTCGAATTATAGCGTCATCACAGCTCCGCTATTCCAGCTACTGCGCAAGAATGAACCTTTTGTGTGGACGCCAACACAGCACGCCGCATTCCAAAAGCTCAAGGAGGCATTCATCAAGCCACCCATTTTAAAAATTTTTGACCCTGCCAAATTTCTTCATGTAATGTGCGATGCATCGTCAGTAGCCATTGGAGCTGTAGCTACGCAGCAATACAGAACTAAACTATTTCTAGTAGCCTACGAGTCTTGCGAGTTTAGACCACACGTAGAGCAATTATCGGCATACAACAAGGAGGTCTTGGCTATCGCCCACGTAGCCAGAGTTTGGAGGCATTATATGTGTCAAACGCACACAGTGATTTATACCGACAACCAGTTGGCATCTAAATTATTAACACAGCCCAAGTAATCGACGTTGCAAGCCTCTATACTGCAACACCTTCTGGACTTCAACCTAACTCTCAGACATATAAAGGCGGCCGACAATTTCATCGCCGATGCCTTCTCCAGAATGACTAGCAGCAACAATCAGCAAATTGATGCGATAATCTCAAACTCTCGTTTGTCTGATCAGGAGGCGCGCATGTCACGTGTCAAACGTCGTTGTCTGAAGGTATTTTCAAGGTCGGATCTCCGAGACAACGATAATAGGAAAACGAGATTGGGTGACAATCCGAGAGATCGACGTTTCGGAGTGGGATTGGCTGACGGCGAACGACATCAGAGGAGAACAAGCGGGAAGATCGAATGCGGACAGAGTACGAGAGAAAAATTTAGTGGAAACACCTCTCGCAATGTTTGCTCATCACTAAATGGGGAAAGCAACCGAGGTCCATGGCAAATGCGGTAATTCGACTGTATACCACCAGAAAAAGATAACGGACGCCGACAGCAGCAGCGAGCGAACTCTCACTAATGCCAACGTCAGTCAAGCCAACGCCGACAGCAGCAGCGAGTGAGCTCACGCCAACGCCAACGCCAACACCAGTGTCAGGTAAGTCCACACCGCAAGCAGGCGACGAGAGCCTGCACTGTCAGTGCGCCGTTCAACGAAGGAGCTGAGACGTCCTCAGACAGCGACGCCGTACATAAACGTCTCCATCATCTTGTAAGTGGCCTTGCTACGGGTCTCCACCAGCTATTGCGTCCCTCATCACTCGACTCCGACGAGCATGGAGGTGAGCGTCCATCGTTGTCGTTTGCCGATGACGCCCGAGCACACCATTAGGAAAGGAATGATGTTGACGAGTTGATTTCCTCGCCAGGTATGTGCGAAAGTGTTCAGCCATTTGACTGTATATCATTGCAACATAGATGCTGAAATCTTCACGTATTTTGAGACTGCATTTCCCGAGATGGCTGGAGCTGATAGAGTGGACAGCGTCTGGGGTGGAATTATTCCGTTCTCAATCGCCCTGTACCACAAACAAGGAACAGGGGGAATTCTCCGCCTCTTTGCTGGCTTCTCTGTAAGCCGTTTGCTTCGACAAGACGATTCTCTGCGTTCGCCACACAGCCCGTAAATTTGCGAACTTTTCTTTTTAATTCATTGAACTGTGTCTTTCTTTCTTTCTTCGACCAACAGTATCGACAACCAATCAGTGACTTTAATGTTTAATCTAATGTTGGGACTAAATTTCCGCTTCCTCGTCGTCATTCATTCTGACTGTTAGTATCTACCCTTAGCTCAAGAGTGGCCGCATCCCCGTGTGTAATATTTTTCACTGTGAAACTTGCTACCAGCGAGCTTTGTGATCAGGAAAGTGTAATGCGCTGTAGCGTTTATCTAGTTACTCGAAGAGAGTCTTCCTCGCTGCGCTTTAAGACTGTAAGCTATATTTTTATAGCATGATCTACGAGTTTCCTTAAAATCATATGTGTTCGTGCTTCTGCGACTAACTCGAAGAAGAGTCGTCATCGTGAGTGTACCGTGACTATTCATATGTTTATGATAATCCAGTGAAGGGATCTTAAATAGATTGATTGTTCTTTTATTAACTGACGGAACCTCACCGGTAATGTGACATTGTGGTCGTTCATCAAAAACGCCACGTTTGGAGAGTCATCCTTGCGACCGTTACGAGTTGTGGCCTTGCCCTCTCCGTTATTCAATGTTACTAACTTTGATTTTGCATTGACTTATCATTTTTCGACATACTTCAGCATTTTATTCTTTAGAAGCATTATTTCACTATGTTAACTTTTTCACTTTGATTAAAACCATTTATTTAATTACTTACATATGTCTATCGATCCTTCTTGATCACATTGATACGTGATAAATTATTAATATCCTACATTCTATATCACATTAGTTTATTTTTGTTCGTTTTTATAAACACAGAAATTATCAATGATTGACAGGTTATGTCAATTGCTAGTGACACAACATATCTGGGTTCCAGTAGTTGACGGTGGATTAAAACAGTTAACACATTGGTCATCTGAAATTCTGTTATCACTAGAAGTATTGTCCACTTATCAGACAAAAAGGTGCACGTAAAAGTTTTAACAAATATTGCATAACATTCATGAAATAAATTCAAGTATCAAACCCTCGCGTAGTGGTTCATTACTAGGTTTTTTCGATTCGGTAAGGCATTGAACAATCAACATTTGTTTGCAGCCATAATAGGGAGCAAACTTACTAGTTTTTAACTGTTCTGGGAAGCCAATTACATTGTTTAATACGAGGTGGCAACACCAGTCCTTTGTCTTGATTATTATATTAAAAGCTTTTAAATCATGAATTGTCAATTACTGGTACACAGCCAATTACTGGTACATCTACCTTATACAAAATAAAAAATAAATTGGTATGATGGAATGTTACATTCGCACAGGCCTACCAGGAGATAATGTTACGGAATCAAAATTTTTTTAAGGGGCTGTGTTTAACACGGCCGCTAGTTAAATCGTCGAATAAGTCTTGAGGCCACATGGGCAAAAAGAAAGAATTCTATGCAACACAATTTAAAAAAATTAATTTCTGATATAAAATGCTCAAGCATAAAATGTACTTGTAGTTCATTTTAAATTTTTAACCAAACCTTTATGGTATTCTCAACTTCTGATCAAAGATAAGTATGTTAGAAACGGCAATAGATAAGAATCGAAATTTCGCGCAAACGTAATTTATCTGTTTCGCTGCTGTTCCATGACCTTTCTCTGGACAACGTTCTATTCCTTAGAGTTTGGGTTACTTTTGCTTCGGGAAATCTTAACTTACACAAAACAGAATCTATGACTGATTCTACGACGTCTTGTCATGCATTTTTTCTCAATTTCTTATTAAAGTTTTCGTTAAGTTATAGTCTTCCTATTTTCTTATTTCTGCTCCACAGTTATTACGGGACAGGACTTGGTCAATTTCCGAGCAAAAAGCTCATCAACGGGGGATAGGGCAAACAGAAAAAGGAGGGACGGGTAGATGGCTTTTCCTTTTAGGTTATGTTAATAATGTTAGTAGGGACCCGCCAATCTACTGCTATATGCAACCTGACCGGTCATCAGAAAAACGTATATCACTTCTTCATAACGATTTCTTGTCTTCACTGCCTCTGTGATGTCACCCTCCTTACTATTATTAAGCTTACCAGACAACTACAGCAATAGCCAAGGGGAGAGGCTAGTCAGGGGTTGAGGCATTGACAGGGGTAGACGCGTTAAATTATTGAAAGTGACAGACATAAATAACACCCACAAATGTATAAGTCCAAACCACTCTTTATTCTCTATACTATTAAATCCACAGCACTTTTTTCCTAATACACAAATACTATTTAGCAGAATGTCAATATATTACTAAACCAGGTCAAAGGGGCCCCAGTAATCAAGAAAACTTAGTTCTATTCTTAATACAAGGTACCATAATAGGTGGGTAGTCGCTGAATGCGGTCCCACCTCCCAAAAAGAAATGGAGCGCCCAATCACGTGCCGCACTCTATAACGAATCGCTAACGATTGCAAAAATGGCAGTTTATGAGCCCAGAGTGTGAGCACGGGAGCAAATATTCCATAGCCACGCACATCAAGCGTAATGTGTACCCTTTTTACGTACCTGGGGAGGACATATTAACCCCAGATCCCGTTTCACACAAGGGCAGCAGATTGCTAAATCACTTAGGCACCTGCCACTTCGCACGTTCTGGCACTTACGGCAGCACGTGACTGACACACATCCATGTACTCCTTATATCTAACTTAATGACAGTACTCCGTGGCAAAGTGATTGTAAGTCAACGTGTACAAAAACATGACACTAACAGTGTACTTCGAGGTAACAACCTCCTAAATGCAAACCAGTTTCGTTTTAGAGCGAGCATCACGTTATGAACAACAAAGCAGTGTTAACTGCGCGCTTCTTCGGGGAAACAGGCATACTTCTCTCACGTTCGATACTACACTTGGGAGCCGTACGGTACAGTATTTTTGTCCTGAATGGGCCCAACCGCAGATCTGAACAACATAAAACGGTTCACTCACCCAAGTAGACATCTCAATTGCACGTGCTGCAGGTCGTTCGACCCGATGCGCTCACCTACGTGTGGACGGTCGGCAGTAAACAAGTGATATCCATCAGTCGTTGACATCGGAGTTCAGCTAGAATGAAAACTTGAATCGTCGTAAAAGAGACTTTCTCAGATGATTACACAAATAAAGCATAATACATTTACCCCTTGATTATTTATTCGTTCACACAACTAAACATATTAGCTATGCACTTCAACATGGCGGACAGCCATTTCAAACATAGTCGCTCACAGAAAAGGCCGAACGTCCTCTCTCTGCACGCGTGTCTTAACGCTTCTAAGTTTTGTAAAAAAAAAAACCAACAAAATATATAAACAAAACGTCATAAACAAACAAGAATGAATTCTACACTTCACAATAGAACAACATCGATAACAATACATGGTAACAATAAATAAGCGCTGCCGAGGTCGTAAACAGCGACAACGTTCAAGTAATTATAAGTTTCTTAACCGATCATAAAATTAATGCTTAACAATCAACTTTATACAACATTTTATTCTCTATTAAGAGCATCAACAACAGATCACAACACCGCAGAACAACAACTTGATACATCAACACTACCTATTCTAGTTCCACTCTTAAACTTCACCCATGCCACACATGCACGACTCATTTGACCACCCCTTCCTATAAATTCCTCACATCAACTCCAAGATTACAACTACAACAGATAAAACTATATAAATAAAACAAATCATCACCCATCAACACACAACAGGCACACTACAAGACAATTATACTAACACATATACAACCAAAATAATTAGTCTCTGCCGGGCGCAGCGCATTAAACTTTCATGTAATATCATACCTCTATCGAATATAAACCGCTTTTGTGTAGTTTTTGGATCTGTGTAAGTATAAAAAGAGCTTAGGGAGTAAATTCTTATAATTAGACATCAATGGCCAAAATAACATTGACCTGTGCCGGATCTCCTGTGGTCTTAAGTCTTATCTTTCGCATTCGATTTACATGTTAAAGTTACATGTCCTTTTCTTGCTTTCAAAAAGATTTTCACGGAACGCTTTTCATGGACATCACTCTACAATCCTTTGCTCCCGATTCACACACTTTCTTTTTTATGGGACATCTTAGCCCTTATCTCCAAAACATAGTAACTGGGCTTACTCTGTGTCAGTTTTTCATGGCCGCAAAAACATTCTCACTCTCCCAAAAACTTTGTCGTCCTTGGCTACCGATTACAATCCGAATAATAAAACCAAAAACACTTTATCTCTTAGTCCAACATTGTTTCACTTCAACAATCACTATGAAAGAAACATTATTCATTCACTCCAACTCCGGACTATTGTTTCATACTTTTTCTAAAATCAAATACCTATGCCAAAGTAGAATTAACAACAATCAACAATGTCTAACAATTGAAATAGGAAGTTTAACTGGACACACCCATACAAACTTTCGTTGGAGAGAGTATAGTCACATTTTCAATTTTTATAATTTCTGAGTAACAGAAAGGCTGTTAAGGATCAAGACAATGAGAAAGACGAAAATAAAATGACTAAATGGAGAACTTGTCGCAAGGGAGTCTCAAAAGTTGCGCATTAATTACTTTTTAGATGCTACACAGTTCGCATTCGGATATCAGGTCTTCGCTGGCAAAAAGTAACCCACTGCTTTTTAATAGATTCCGATTGTAGAAATCTGTAAAACGTGAAGCTTCTATCGGATCTCTTATTTACATATCCAAACAGAGAACAATTTAATGGCATTGTGATAGAAAAAAGGCAAGCAAATTTTTGCGTTATGTAGAATCGAAACTAGGCTAAAATCGAAAATAGTTCGAGGTAGGGAATCACTCCTTGCTCCCACGATTCTCCAGAAGGGACGAGAGAAGCAATTATCAATCTATGGAGACGTCTTTCTTAATAAAATATTAAGATAAATCGAAGATTTTTTAATGATATAAATATTATTACCCTGGATGCAAAAAAAATACAGTCGAATTTTTCCATGGAGTTTACCTTTAAGAAACAGTAAATAAATAGTAAGAAGAAAATAAAATCATGTTTGAAAATGAATTTTTTAAACTACTGTTTACCTTTCATCTTTTTCCATATAAGCGAGTACAAAAAATCTGCGACTCACTGGTCGAAAACGCATGCAGTGACATCTTGCGGATGAGCCAGAAAACTACGCTTACTAAATCTATTCGTTATGATTCAGTGCTAAATTTTCAAGGATTTTAGACTTTGGAGCTTCCACAACCTTGGTTTATTGTAAATGTATATTTTATATATAAATATATATATACACCATCTAGCCAAAAGTAATCGGACACAATCGGTTTTAGACGTTTTGTCGAATATCTAGAAAAATACTTGACGAATTATCCTGAAAATTTAGGGGTGTATAAAGGATGATACACCTCATATATTTCAGCAAAGGCTTTCTCCGGAAGGCAAATAGGGGACCAGCAGAGAAGTGAACCAAAAAAATAATGTTTGAATTCACCCTGTAAAAAATAATGCTTGAAATGCATTGTAGCTATAACATATGCTTAAGAAGCTTGTTTTACTTTTCTGTGTCTATTTATATGAGCATAGCACGTATATTCATGGAGATATAAAGATTTCTTTAAAAAGGTCGAAATATTTTCGTAAGTTTTTTTTTTAAAACACGCAGGATTTTCAACTCAATGCAATTTCATTTACAGGAAACTTGACAAATTACAGTACAGACAACATCCTGCAATCAGAATAGAAAAATATTAAATATTTGATGAAATATAAGCATTTTTACTAAATAATGTTTAACTGCGCATGCGCATGCATTATCAAATTGTCTTTTGCATAATTTATTAACAAATGTATAAAGCTACTCTTATTAAAAGATAAAAGCCCAAGCAAATATCGTAAAATTGAGAAAGATATCTTCTTCTTACGCTGACGTGAAAAAATATTGACTTCATATTGACTTCATATCCAAACATTAGCCTCTTAACATATGCTACAGCTACAATGCATTTCAAGCATTATTTTTTAGAGGGTGAATCCAAACATTATTTTTTGGTTTACTTCTTTGCTGTTCCCCTATTTGCCTTCAGGAGAAAACCTTCGCTGAAATTTATGAGGTGTAACATTCCTTTTACACCCCTGAACGTCTAAAACCGAACGTGTCCGATTACTTTTGGCTAGATGGTATATAAATATTTTTAAATTGCTGCTTAGGGAAGGTTAATATTTTTAAATGTAAATCTTTGTACATATGATTTTATTGTCTTGGGGACTGGAAGGTTTTAAATTGCTTAGTTTCATCGGGTTTTACAAATTTTATTCTTCTACAATTTAAAATTTTAAATTGTTACACTGTGATATTAAGTTTTTGACATTTATTTTGTTACTAGCAGAGGTACCCGGCGTTGCCTATGATAATTACACTTGTAGATAAACAGAACAATCTCAAAAAACTAAATTATAACTCCCAATTAGTTAAATAATAACTCAATCAATACAACACAGAACAAAAGGAACTATCTATTCTATGAAAAATAAAAAAAAACAGGAATTCTAGTTGATATACCGGGTGTCACGTGGATTTAGCAGAGTAAACAGACAAAGATGCGGAACGAAAAGAAAAAATATTTTATTTGAAAAAAAATTATGAAAAAGCCAAACGGGAAAAAAAAATAAGTTCTTAATGTACTGAATCGTCGAGTGGTGGCGCTTCAATACATTACATAGCTTAAAAGTTCTCCATCACTTAATTTGCAGTGGAAGAAAAAAAATAATAAGTCCTTCCTCTGACGGTTTGTCAGACAGAAAGATTCAAAGTGGGATGAGATTTCAGTCGTCGTCCCGGCTTGTCAGATAAGTGGAATTCGCACCCAAGATGAGATAAAGAAAGTTCAGTCCTATCGACGGATGAATTGTCTTCGGTAAAAAAAATTGTGACTCGGCAAAAAGGAAAGAGAATAACAGTTCAGGGGAAGATGAGCTGATGCCAACGCCACTGGACGTAAGTTGATTGTTGGATGAAAAAACAAAAGACGAAGGGGGGAGCCGCACGCACTGAGGCGAGGTTAACTCAGTGGCAATGCGCACTCCCGAAGAAACACTATTGTAAAGTCCAGATGACGTGGAGAAAACGCTCGTAGCTCGTTGCTAGAATTCAGGGACGTGAAGTCGGGATGCTCATCAATCTCGAGTCTCGCCGTGAAGCCCTCGTAGGGACTCGATGAGGCGAAGCTCGTTGAAAACCTAAAAGTTGGGCCGCTACTCAAGCTGTCGCTGGATCCTCCTCGATCACTCGTTTTGACAGTAGTTTGGACCTCCGAATATGATGAAGCTGAGAAGATAATATTCCTGGGCGGAAAGGATGAAAACGTACTCCTATTGAAGTGCCAATTTATCACGTACACATCAATCCGTGGGAGTACAGGTAAATTAGCACACAGGACATAATTAGGAAAAACAATGTCGGTAGCCCCACTGTAACAAAAAAAACAAAACGAAGTGAAGCACCAGTTAAATACTGGAAGACATAAATTATCACACACTCGTTAGCAAACAAAGCGATCACCAGCACTTTGGTACGTCACAAATGAGTAGGGAGCTCTCAACTGCACACATGTATTAGGCTAAATACACGAAAACTATTACGTAGCAAACTCTGAACACAAATGAGACGAAGAGCACTAAAACTACGAGGAAGACACTTCGTAGCGAGGAAATACTCCTCCCAAGCCACTAAGCATGTAGCCGCCAAGAGATGTCGGGAAGACGCCAACTACGTCGTCACTTTGAAGAAGTGCGAGTGCGTCGTACCGAAAAACTGCCCGAAAGAGTTTTTCTGTCCCCCGTTGAATTCCCACGTCGAGTAACGTTATATTACGCCACGCTACGCTGCTCACATTAGTCACGGTAATTAAATAGCTAAAAGTCCTACCATGATAATAAAACAGTCCTGGCGTACGCTCGCCCTCGTCTCTACGTGGCTGTCGTTCATCTCTCGTTGACGACTCCGTTAGCCAAGCTCGTTCCGTCGGGTTCGTCTTCTGATAGGTGGGCTCCGTCACAATTTCTCCGTCGTTGAGAAGCATACAAAGAATTGCTCGCGCCAGCAAGCACTGCCAAGGTCCGTCCGGGTCCGCGGGATTAACGTTCCGCTTTTCAGCAACGTTGACGGGCTCGTCTAGGAAATCTTTCGCCTCGCCGGCCGTCGCTGCCGCCGAGTCCCGCTCCTCTCCGTTGCTTACGTTAGCATCAATCCTCGCCGGGGTGGCGAAGCCTTCCTTTACCAGCCTCGCTCGCCTTCGTCGTCGTTGTCTCCCGCTTTCGAGCCTTGAAACCACCGATAATTGTCTATCGCATTCGCTCGCTCGTGACCGTCCTTCGTACTGCCATGGCGCCTTCTGTCTCGTCTCGTTCCCACATCTCGTTCCCGCTTTCGGAGTGGCTCTCCAAAACCTACGTCCTCTGGCGACGTCATCAATGCCTTTCAGTTTCGGAGAGCTCCTCTTCTCCGTAAATCCACGTGACACCGGGACTTTATCTAAACTCTTCTTGACTTGCCTCAACACTGCGAAGCATCACCAGATACTTTAGATTCAAGTGTTTCTTGTCCTTGACTAGAAGCACTTATACGCTCTTGCTATGTTCGAAACTCCCATTGTTCAGATTTTTCAAATGCCTTCTAGCTTTTTCTGTTTTAGTTTCAGAATTATTCTGACCAATACTCGTTCTTTCCTTTTCCCGTCCAGATACATAAATTTTTGCCGCTCGTCTCTATGTTTGATAGGGAGCTCAAGGGAGACATGCGTGACTCCTTTGCCTCATCAATAGATGCTGCGTTATTAATGTTTTGTTACTGCATCATCATTTTATGCTCATTCTTAATAATTCTTGTAAACGAATGTTCAATCATCGCATTATCAGCATCTCAGTTACCAGAATATACACATTCTAATGACACCATAATTGATACCTATTGTTGCAAAAACTTTGCCTTTTCATTGTTGGTGATTTGATATCTTCTATCTATCTATATAAAGAAGGATGTTTGTGGGTCTGTGGGTCTGTCTGTGGGTCTGTTTTTTATACAAATCTACAGTTTTATTCCGATCTTGATGAAATTTCGCATACATGACCTTCAAAGCATGAGGAAGGTCACTGTCTACCTCAGATTTCGGAAAAATAATAATTATCGATAAAAAATCGATATTCATGGTTATGGCAGGGCATATTAATGAGAAATATCTCATGACCAACAATGCAAGGCAAAGTTTGTGCAACAATAGGTATCAACAATGGTATCAACACGCAATGCACCAACACAAGGCAGGGATCAACAATCAATATCTCATGACTAACAATGAAAGGAAAAGTTTGTGCAAGTGTAATTATCCCGGGCAACGCCGGGTACCTCTTCTAGTCTATCTATCTATATAAAGAAGGATGTTTGTGGGTCTGTGGGTCTGTGGGTCTGTCTGTGGGTCTGTTTTTTATACAAATCTACAGTTTTATTCCGATCTTGATGAAATTTCGCATACATGACCTTCAAAGCTTGAGGAAGGTCACTGTCTACTTCAGATTTCGAAAAAATAATAATTATTGATAAAAAATCGATATTCATGGTTATAGCAGGGCATATTAATGAGAAATATCGCATGACCAACAATGCAAGACAAAGTTTTTGCAACAATGGTATCAACACGCAATTCACAAACACTCTGCACGGACCAACAATATATATCTCATGACCAACAATGCAAATAAAAGTTTGTGCAACAATAGGTATCAACAATGGTTTCAACACGCAATTCACCAATAACAATGAGCTCAAAATGATGATGCAATGATAAAGCAGTCCTTTCCAAGAATTATAACAATGCAATATGGATAAGTTTCAATTTGTAACAATGCATAGAATTCCTGTTATTCAGGCTTTTCTTAGAAAAGAGAGTTCTTAGTACTTAACAATTTCTTGAAAATCTTTAAAAATGATCAGTAAATGGAGACAATGGAGAGTTAGCAGACTATTGAGAAAGAGTGGAAAGACGAGAGAGGAAGCACTCCTTTAGCTCCGTGATGTATTGAGCAAATGGGAAGCAAGTAAATAGAAGAATCCGCGACCGCTAGACTGCACAAAGTGATGAATGGCCAAATTTTGCTTCAACACATCGAGAGAAGAGTGGAAATTGCAACAACACTAAGTATACATCTGAGGTAAGATTACGTGAGTAAGAAATTATTTAGACTAGCAGTGGCATCCTTGGAGAGGTCCAGCCATTGTGAGCCTTTAAAAAGATTTTTTTCGAATTTTCATTAAGAATTTTTACTGTATTAATTCTAAGCATTTTCATGTGTTTATTTTTAAGATATTGCAAAATTTAATTTAATTTTTTGAGATTGTTCTGTTTACATCCAAGTAATTATCCCGGGCAACGCCGGGTACCTCTTCTAGTATATTGATAATTCCTGCAAAGTTTTATTGCATTGCGTGTTGATACCATTGTTGATACTTATTGTTGCACAAATTTGCCTTGCAGTGTTGGTCATGATATATTTCTCATTAATATGCCTTGCTATAACCATGAATATCGATTTTTTTTATCAATAATTATTATTTTTTCGAAATCTGAGGTAGACAGTGACCTTCCTCATGTTTTGAAGGTCAAGTATGCAAAATTTCATCAAGACCGCATTAAAACTGTACATTTGTATTCAATACACACAAACCCACAAACATCCTTCTTTATATATATAGATAGATTAAATTAATTAAATTTTGTTGAAGATAAACAGACTTTTTGAGATTGTTTATTGAAAGGTAAGTTTTAGTGATAGCAAATTTGCAGTTAGCCCTAATAATTTAATATCTAATTGTTGTCAATGACAATTAATTCTTAGGTCTAATTAATGGTATCAAAAGCAAATTGTCATTAGACCTAATGTATTAACAACTAATTGTTGCCAAAAATAAATACTTGTTAGGCCTAACTAATGTTATCAAGAGCAGTTGTTTTTAGGCCTACAGTTATCAAAAGTTAATGGCTATCAAAAGTAAATTGCTGTTATTGAAAGGTAATTTCTATCCACAGCAAACTGCAGTTAAGGCTAATAAATTAACATCTAATTGTTTTCAATAGCAATTAATTGTTAGGCCTAACTCATGTTATCAACAGCTTATTCTTGTTAGGCCTAAACTTATCAAAAGCTAATTACCATCAAAAGCAAATTGCTGTTAGGCCTAATGTTACTGAAAGTAATTTCTAGTCGCTGATGTCAACAATAAAAATAACTGGATCAAGCCTTCTATGAACACATGTGTAAATAACTCCCTGGAAAATAATTCCTGCAAAATATTTGTAATTACAAAACTGAAATTAAAAATTTTTTTTGTTAATATGACGTATTTTAAATTTTAATACACAAAAATTCCAAAATTATTAAAAAAATCTATATTTCCACAGCATTGGTAACGATAGCTTTGAACACTCGCTCGTGACAAAGACATTATTGTAGCATTCCGACACTTCGTTAGCATGCGTGCATTCGTTAGCTCGTGTGCGCTTCATTGGCATGCGGTTGTTCCATTTTGAACATATAAAAATGATGTTAGAATACTTCCGAAAATTGCGATATAGAATGTAGGGTAATAATAAAGGAAGCATGATGGTTATAAGTGTAACTTCTTAATTTCCAGTAATTTACCTAGCTGTGTCAATTATAAGAACTTGACTGTCAATTTCTAGATCACCCACTTTGACATAAATCCTCTTGGCCTTATTCCCTGATTCTTTTTGTTGGTCCTGAATCTTGTCACAGAGACGATCAACAAATAGCCCAGGACAAGTTATGTTCCAAGAAGTAAACTGCTACTGGTATTCTGTTTTCTAAGACAAGAATTGGCATAAGATGAATTGGATGGATTTTGCAAGTAGGAGAACAATCGTCAAAAATCAAATTTTTCTAGAAACAGTTTGCTGGCAAAGATCAGAAGATATTGCACTACTGGAAAACACCTTCATTTTCTACGACCTTTGCATTTTACATGGAGTGGACTTATTTTATTTATTATTTCAAAGGAAAAGAAGATACATTATCTATATGAACAAGTTAAGTTTTAAAAAAACACAAATTTAGTTAATGTTATACTTTACACATTCTAAAAAATGCTTGATTTCATCAGCTACGTTTGAATGTTGTCAGTTTTTTTGCTGAAAATACATAATAAAAATGTGGAATTAAAATATTGTCAACTTCTGGTGCATTAACTGTCAACTACTGGTGATTCGTGCATTAGTTAGGGAAAAATTATTATCTTAACAGCTTTTAAAGATCAAATAATTGTTTAGAGATTGGAATATTCTGCATTATATCAACAATTTAATGGTATAACTAGAAAAGTTTCAAAATGCAATTTGATTTACATACACATTGTCTTTTGGCATTTGTATCCTCCATGCCGAGTAATCAACTTAAAACACGGCAGTGAATTCCACCATACGCATAAAACTGAGTAGTGACACGATTCCAGTGGTTTATGATCCCTGGCAATGGAGAATAAGGTAGAGTACACGTGAAAATGTTCTTTCTGCCTGGTATCGTGTAAATGATAGAAGCCCCCAAATCATGATAGAGCCACCACCCTGTTGCCGAGTAAAAAAAGGTCTTGGGTTCTTTACGCAGGTCATGCCAGTAGCATGCCCAACCGTCTGGCCCATCTAAATTCCACTTCTTCTCTTTGAGTCGGTCCCAATCGACTTGACTAAGTTTTATCTCGTTTTCTTCGGGTAGTAAAAAGGTATAGTGACCTTTCAATTTATGGTCGTAAATGTGCAGCTGTGTCTTGGTTCGTTCATCGAGTTTTCGGACATTATAGAGGCCACATATCGATATCTCGTGGTATTCCCTCTGTTTAGAAAGTATTGGCTGTGATGGTTGCTCCTTCTACTACAGAGACGGAGAGAGAGAGAGAGAGAAAGTAAGTCATACTTCGTTAATGAGATAAAATGCGTTCAAACGTCCTTCCTAATAATGTAATTTAATTTAATTTAAATACAAACTGTCCCTACAGGTGGTAAAACCCAAGCGGGGGAAGGAATCAAACGAAAAAGATTACATTTCGGAACAAATAAATCAAAATTAGATATTTAAAATCTTAAAAAATAGAATTGGTTGGGTCATTAAAAATGTCTACATCTTTATGAGAAAGGTTTTTATTATACAAAGTTTATACGAAGGAGTAATTTCACCAATATTTGTCCTTGTACTAGGAGTTATTAAAGTAAGACACTTATGACGACTTTTTCTAGGAACTAACAGCCCGATAGATGACAGAACCTCGGGCATCCAAACAGCCCCAGAAACAATCCTCTTAAAGACATTAAGAAAAACATAACCAATGATATTGGAAAGAGTAAACACATTTATAATTTCCATACTGAGATCATGCTTGTTATATTTTTTTGAGAGAAAATTTAAAAATACAAGAAATTTCTTTTGTAGGAGTAAAAAGTTTTGAGTGTGATGAGTAAACCAAATTAACACACCGTATGTAACTTTAGAAACTACAATAGAAATAAATAACTTTACGATAGTTAATGGATTTTTGAAAAATGCGGTAAGCCTTTTCAAAAGGCCAATTCTACGGGAGCCATCTCTTATGATGTCATCAATATGCGGGGTAAAAGATAAGTTATAGTTAAATAAAATGCCTAACTCTTTAACTTCATTCTTTTTCCCAATGATATCATGACCAATCTTGTAATCAAAAATAAAATTTGTTACTTTCCTGGAGAAAGAAACTACATGTGATTTGCTCGAGTTAAGACTTAATCCGTTCGATTTAGACCAGGAGAGAATTGAGTCCAACGTTTCTTGCATTTTAATACATTCTTGCCAACTGTCGATGCACGAAAAAATTTTAAGATTGTCCGCATACATTAGAATTTGAACATCATTAGTTGGTAAAGAAGCTATTAGGTCTACAGAGTGGATATTGAATAGCAGCGGTCCCAGGGGAGAACTGGGAGGAACACCACTATTGATTTTACCAAATTTCCAGAAATTATTTACAGGATAAAGCATAAAATATCTATCAGTTAAAAAGGAGCGCATCCAGGATAGCATATTTAATTGGAATCCCATAATCTCTAGTTTCTGGAGAAGAAAGTCAATATGAACCTTATCGAAGGCTTTAGAATAATCCAAGTAAATTACATCCACTTGATGATAAGTATCAATAAATTTTGAGAGGTAAGAAGTTAACAGAGCAAGATTAGTTTCGGTCGATCTGGCCTTGCGGAAGCCGTGCTGAATACCAGGAAGATAAGGATCAACAAATTTTGAAAGATGAGTAGCAACGAAGGTTTCGAGAATCTTTGCAGGAAAAGAGATAAGTGCAATAGGTCTATAATCTTGTGGTGTGGTCGGTTTCACAACTTTAGGGATAGGAGGAATAAAAATAGTCTTCCAAACGGTAGAATAAGTACCTTGCGACAGAGAGAGGTTTAAAAGGTCACATAAAGGGTTGCAAATCGCGTGAAGACAACCCTTGAAAATATAGTCAGGAAAGCCGTAATCATTATAACATTTGGAGGCAGACAGGGAGTTCCCAATAGAGAGTAATTCAGAAGTTGTCAAAGCAGGTGCATTAAATTTCACCTCCACTCTATTCCAGTATTTCGGAAGATTCTGGATGTTAACCTCAGATATCTCATTACCTGCAAAATTCGACTGAAAATAGTCCAAAATATCTGTTTTCGATAATAATTCACTATTGTAACCTTGACGGAAGCTGTTACCCAAAAGCTTCTTGGTCACGTTCCAGAATGAGGCTGGAGAAGAGTTCAAAGAATTCTCGACACTTCTATAGTAAAGGTCATAATCAACTTTACAAGCATGTTTATAATTTTTTCTGAGTTTTTTAAATTCATTATAATAAGAAGGATCTTCAGTCTTTTTCCAAAGCCTATGCTTCGCAGTCTTCAAGTGCCATAATTTGATAGTATCCTGGCGAATCCAGATAGGGAATCTGTGTAATTTATCATTTATGCCAGTTTTGTTCGACTTTGGGACAAAAATATTAATAGCAACCAAAATGGTATGAATAAGAAAATTCCATTTGTCATCCACCCCATCTAAGAAGTAAAAATCATCCCAGTCATAAGTAGCAAGATAATTAAAAAGACTATAATAGTCACCTTTCCTAAAATTAAAAGGAGACCTATTCAAGTCGGTATAACGTTTCTGGAAGGCGGTGTTAAGGCCAGAAATAAGAAGGACAGGATGATAAACATCAGGTGACATTGGAAGTTTCTTACTTGCAGTAATGTTAACATTAAAATTGGCGAACACCTTGTCTAGGAACTCCTCTCTCGCATTAAGCACAAGATTGAAGTTTGAGAGACCCGTTCCGTTGCTCCAAAATGAGGTCGAGCATTGCCGATGTTTATCGTAAAAGGAAGAACTTGGGCAAATCTTATTGTCATCATAGTTGAAGTCACCCAGTACAAGAGTGTTACAATTACAGCTCATAACAAATTCAGACAAGTCACTCAAGAAAGTGTCATAATCACCAGTTAACTTGTTGGGTGGAACATAAGTCACTACAATGATTAGATCTTTTCTTTCTCTAAAGAGCCGAGAGTTAAAATTCATGGTTAAAATATTTTTCGGCTCTGTATAAATTCAACAAAGTGTTTTTCACAGTGCAGTTAGATATTGTTAAAGTCATTTCTTGTCTGGTTCCATTTTCGCGTTGTGATTTTGTTTGATGGCGAGATTGTGCATTTGTGAAAACTGTTTAAGTGTTAGATTTCGGATATGCAAATTCTCTAAAAAGTTCAAATATTTTCATGTGAATTCTGAGTTTTATGACGTTTTCAGCATAAGTTTGATGTGCATCAGCAATGTTTTGCATGGTGAACAAATACACAAGGTTCGTTTTTCATTCATCTGATTTTTATCTATGGTCCAAATTTCGCTCTTGCGTTTTGCATCATTAGATAGTATTCGCTGGCCCAATTCACTAACCCATGCAACATTCCGCGATTCGTTTTTCTGTCTTCTAATCGCTGTCACAAGTGCATTAAATATATTTTCTTCAATGCTGTTTTAAAAAACAGATGAATGCGAATTTTAAAAACATATTTCATTTCTACTTGCAGTTTGCACTGACCAATAAATGTACACTGTGCACATGTAATAAAACACGATGTATTATTTTTCTTTTGAATGAATACATACAATTTTAATTTTAATAATAATAATAAATAGACGTTTGCTTATTTTCACATCAGTGTGATTTGAAAACCTTCGGCAGTTAAACCTTTTCATATAAAAAGGTATAGACTATCGTAATTTACACGTTTGATGTTCAGTCTGATAATTATAATAGTATTTTTTTATTGTATTACATTTGTTTCCGTGTTTGTTTAACTATTCTAATAATTTTGCAATTGTTTTCATTTTACGTTGCATTTATGTTTTATTTTTTAAAATTTTCCATAAAATGTAACAGATGTATTTCTGTTTCTTAAGATGGTTTTATCTTAAGTCTGAGGTCTCACCCCTCACCTTTGTTCGTTCATACAAAAAAACCGGTAAGTTGAGTCACACTAAGCCTCTTGCTGCACACTTTCTAGGTCACAAGAGCGTGGCTCTTTGTTTCGCGTTTGATGATTGACGTATTCTCACTCAACTTGATAATGCCTTCTATGCTGTGACTGGTTAATTTTAAATCACTGCATTCTGTAAAAGTTTGTAAGACACCATGTTTGTCTCGACATTCTTTGCTAGATATTCGTTGTAAAAAGTTGCCCATCGAGTATGTCTTTTGATTTCTTATAAGTTCAATTTGATTCAACGTTTTTCAAAGCCATTCTTCTTCAGCATTTTCCTGTAAGTATATATTTTTATTTATTTTTCTCACGGATGAATTTATACATTGTCTTAAATATTTTATTTGCCGGGTTTAATTTTTCATATACTACTTCTTTGTCTTTGTACAGAAAGTCATTGACTGTATTAATTTGGCTGTGGTTGCGCTACTCTACTGTTCAATACAGGTTCTTTGTGAGTATTTTAATTGTTTATAACAATTCACAGCATTCACGTTGTTCTGTTACAATACTAATTAACTTTTCATATCTCGCAGTTATTTGAAAGCTCACATTGTTTCAAAAGTGACCCGAGCTTTAGTATTTTTGTACGTACATCTAATACAGCTGTTTGCAACTATAGTTCTGTGTAATAATAATAATAATAAGTGAGTGAAATTTGTTGTTTTATTTGGTTCCTTCATGTTTTTTCATGACCATCTGACGTTTTCCCTATATCTAAGTTAAAATACTTTAACAAATTATGTAGTGGCGTCCCAGAACACATGTAGTGGCATCCCAGAACACATCTGATTATCAAACCGACTCTATTTCACAGGAATACACACCCAAGCCTGGATTTTATCGTTCCATTTCATCGCTGCACTTGGTTATTATTATTATTTTCCATTTTATATTTACTTTCTCAATCTTTACTTGTGTTAACTTTTTTTGTATTTCAGGAAAACAGCGACAGTGCGACACGTGGTATAGAGTCGACAAGCGGTCCCTTTACAAAGACCTGTGCAAATGTGCAAGCTGGCGAGTTCATCCACGTGTCACAGGTTAATATAATTATACACTGAGTTGGCAAAACTCATGGGATAGCAAGCACATTGATTGATGGGCATGGCTCACGAATTCACAGGGGTAACAGATTCTGGGAATGGACCATAAGACGTTGTGGGAAGAGCTTGGATAAGTGATTAATCAGAAATGGCACGTTGTCGCGAACATATTTTGTTGTCACGTTGTTGACATATTTTGAACGGGGTATGATAGTAGGTGCCCGGCGCATGGCATGTTTCATATCGGCAGTGGTGCAGGAATTTGGCTTTCCCCACTCAACTGTCTCCAGGGTGTATTGGGAATGGCTGGATGAAGGAATCACAGTCCACAACAGGCACCATACAGGGGTCCAGCTGCCCTGAATGATCATGACCTGGGACGAATGATTCATAGAGACAGGAGCGCAACAGTGCAGCAAATCACAGACCAGTTCAATACTGGCCGCACTAGAAATGTCTCTCGGTGGATAATCCATCGGAATCTGCATGCCCTTGGGTTTGGCAGCCATCACCCTACACAGCGGACACTCCGGCGTGCATTTGCCACCAACCATCTTGGCTGGACTCTGCAAAAGTGGTGTTACGTGATATGGTCAGATGAGTCACGATATCAACTGTACCACGCTTATAGGAGGCACCGTGTGTGGTGCAGACCTCATGAAATGATGGATCCTGATGCCAACAGGTAGTGGTGCAGGGCGGTGGGGCATCGGTGATGGTCTGGGGTGCATTTTCCTGGTTTGGAATGGGCCCTCTGGTTATCCTGGAACAAACGTTGAATGGTCCAAGTATCGTCAACAAATCGGAAACCATCTGCACCCGTTTTTGACATTTCAACACGACATAGCAGTCTTTCAAGATGACAATGCTCCACCACATCGCTCCAATGTCGTCCGCGAATTGTTCGAGGAGCATGCAGGAGAGGTTCAACGACTGAGCTGGCCAGCCCGGAGCCCTGACATGAATTCCATCGAGCATATCTGGGATGCTGTTGAAGTCAGGCTTCGGGCACTGGATCATCCGCTCATGAACGGGCAGCAACTACCTTTGGCTCTGCAGACTATCTGGTGTCAAGTGCCTCCAGAAGTGTACCAGGGACTTGCAGACTCACTACCATGCCGTATTGCGGCACTCCACAGGGCCAGAGGTGGCCTGACCAGATATTAAGAAACTATCCCATGAGTTTTGCTAACTCAGTGTATATTTATTTTTTATTTTAGTAAAAAGAAATATTCGCGTACATTTTAGTAAAAATTAATTTTTTGTTTTTTTCATTATGGGCTTGTTACTGATGTTTAGGTATTATGTTATTAAAACTTGGCTAGATTGTTAAAAATAAGGATGGGAAGGGTTTCTGATTAATGGCGGGTCATATTACTAGTTGTTTTTTTATTATGGCTTTGCTACTGATGTTTAAGTATTATATTAATGTAACTAGAAGAGGTACCCGGCGTTGCCCGGGATAATTACACTTGCACAAACTTTTCCTTTCATTGTTAGTCATGAGATATATATTGTTGGTTCATGCAGTGTGTTTGTGAATTGCGTGCTGATACCATTGTTGATACCTATTGTTGTACCAACTTTGCCTTGCATTGTTGGTCATGAGATATTTCTCATTAATATGCCTTGCCATAACCATGAATATCGATTTTTTATCGATATTTATTATTTTTCCGAAATCTGAGGTAGACAGTGACCTTCCTCATGCTTTAAAGGTCATGTATGCGAAATTTTATCAAGATCGGAATAAAACTGTAGATTTGTATAAAAAACGTACACACAGATCCACAGACCCACCCACAGACAGACCCACAGACAGACCCACAAACATCCTTCTTTATATATATAGAAGATTTGGCTAGATTTTTAAAAAATAAGGTTGGGAAGGGTTTGTTTGTAATGGTTGGTGATATTACTAGTTTTTTTTTTTTAAATATGGCCTTGCTACTGATATTTAGGCATTATATTATTGTAACTTGGATAGATTTTTAAAAAATAAAGTTGGGGTGAATTTGTTTGTAATAGTGGGTAATATTACCAGTGTTTTTTTTTTAATTATTATTTTCGGTATTTGTTTAATTATTTAATTTAATTTCGGTATTTGTCTTTTACTCATGCTGACGTGTTTTAATGATACATGTTTTATTGTTTTTAGTGCAGCAAATCATTCCGTTGTAAGTCCGTGGAAGGCGATCCTATTTCTCTGTGTTACCCTGATCAAACGCACCTGTAGTCCATCACCATCATCCCTAGAGTCGGCATCGGAAGGTACGTAGGTAGCAGCAAGCAACGTGGTAATGTCAGTGATAAACCGACGCTGGATGACCTATTTGCCCCTTTTGTTCAAACGAATTGGGTGACGTTGATGGTGAAGACTCAAAATTCACCGAACTTACAACGTATGTACAGACAACACAGTAGAGAGGTGCCGTACAAATTCGGTAAATATTTTCCCCTCACATTTCAACTCTTCTTTCACGTATTCAGTCTCTGAATGGTGAACGTCTATCTTTCTCTTTGTTCTCACTAGTGCAACAATTACAAAGCTGAATACCGCCGTTTTGCCTATACAATACGTGTTAATATGTTGAAAAAGTGTATTAAATGCTTTAGCTACTATAAACAAGGTTTTAAATACCTTTCAAGTAACATCATCTTTAAATGGAGTCCAGATTACCTAGTACTGTCAGAATTAAAAGCTTGTGAAAGCATCTATGCTTATATTCAAGCAAAACTGAGCACATGTTTAAGTCTGTGTGTTTTGTTTACCCTGCACCATTTTAGTTTATTGAGCTGGCTAGTCATAGGACTACAACAAAATTAAGTTTTGCTCTACTCAAAAAACAATCGGATGGTACTCTTTTTTTGTCACTATCCCGGAACAAAAGAACAATTAATACTATCTGTATGAAAACATCTGAATTTCGTCCAATTATGTTGTAATTTGTTGAACTAGTTGCAATTTGCAAACTCGAGAAAAACAACATACCACCAGACTCTATTTGTGCAATATGTGAAAAAGTTTTTTAAATTAACCTATACGATAAGATCACAGTTAATTATATCTTTCATAAGGGGGTGATTCGTGTTTTTGTTTACAAAAAAAGAGGGGCTAGCAACGCGCAGTCACTTTCTTAACTTTACCTGAGACTTATATAGTTTTTCGCCTGCACCCCTTGTTTTTTTCCTGTTCTACAACTGTAATTTAATTTGCTACAAACTGCAATCTTAGGTACATTTATAATACATTAAAAAAATGATGTTGATGATGAACTTTTTTTTTGATGCACATTGCTAGCCTTTAAATTGTCCCCATTTAAAACTAAGTTCTGTTGAATTTACATGTATTGATTGTATTTTTAATTTATGGGTGCTTCTCATCAGGGGTTTTTAATTGTGGCATTTAAATTTGGCTATTTTTAAATTGATACATTCACATTTTTGCTTATAACTCACATTTTGTCTTGTATTAATTCGTTATACAGTTTACAACGTTTAAAGCCATTTTTCCTATACAATACGTGTTAATGTATTGAAAAAGTGTATTAAACGCTTTGGCTTTTATAAATAAGGTTTTAAAGACCTTTCGAGTAACATCTTTAAAAGGAGTTCAGATTACCAAGTACTAGAAAATTGTAGAGCCACTGCCCAGGCAAAACTTGATTGTGTACTATCAGAATTAAAAGCTTGTAAAAGCATCTATACTTATTTTCAAGACAAACTTTATGTGAAAATACTCTATGACAAGCGTTGGATAGTATTCGCTGGCCCGATTTCTAACCCATGCAATATTCTGCGATTTGTTTTTCTGTTTACTAACCGTTTTCACAAGTGCATTAAATATACTTGTTTTAATGTTGGATTAAAAACAGATGAAGGTAAACATAGGTATTTCAAAAAAATAAAACGATTCTACATGTGTCATCTATTAAAATGTAAATTCGTTTTCATCTTACCTGTTCTATGTATTTTTTTTTTCTATTAAATGAATACTTATAATTTTAATAGTAATAATAAATGGATGTGTATTTTTACATCTGCAATAGATGAAAGCCTTTAACAGTTTCGCTTTTTCATAATAAAAATTGTTGAATTCCGAAATTTGACTGACTGATGGACTGTCCGATAATTAATACTAATAATTAGGCCTACTACTACTACTTCTACTACTATTTCAGTAAAACTTGTCCAATCTTTCAGATTGTACTTTGTAAATGATTTAGATCAGTTTAATTACACAAAACAGTTTCTTCTTGCTGATATAATCATCCACAACCTTACGGCTGATTGTTGGCTCTGTGGCGTTATAAGTGTATTTTTTTCAGCTCTCAACTGACAAGGTGATATTGCGACCTCGGAATTTTAGTTTAATACGATACTTCGTGTAGTTGTACTGTATCTTTAGGATGTTAATATACTTAAATATTAAGGTGCACTGTTCAGCAAATCTTGAAAACGGACGGTTTAAAGTTTCAGCACTATACATAAGGGAAAACTTTCCTCATTGATTGTAAGTGATGCGATAGCTGAGATGGCAACGTGGTTGCTACTCACAAGTCAAAGTGTGAGGTGGTGGGTACGAATTCCAGTTGTAACAATTTTTTTCTTTACCCAAATAATTATTCGATATATTATATTTACAAATTTATTTGTGACAACCAACTTTTTCACAAAATTAAGTATAATAATTTTGAGAAAAGGAAAATTTTGTGAAAAAGTTGGTTGTCACAAATAAATTTGTAAATATAATATATTGAATAATTATTTGGGTAAAAAAATTGTTACAACTGGAATTCGAACCCGCCACCTCACACTTTGACTTGTGAGCAGCAACCACGCTGTCGTCTGAGCTATCGGATCACTTACAATCAAGAACAAAAACTTTCATTTATGTATGGTGCTCAAAACTTTAAACCGTCTTTTTTCAAAATTGGCTGAATAGTGCGCCTTAATATTTAAGTATATTAACATCCTAACTCCACTGACATGAGGTCTCGTATTAAACTAAAATTCCGAGTTCGTAATGTCCACTTGTGAGATGCAGTCATGAATCATTTGCACGTCTACTTCGCATGCAGGCCTGGGTTGCTGAGCACACAACTCATGTAATGTAATGTGATTTTTAAACAACAGCAACCCTACTAATTTTTTCTACTATATTTTTAAGCTACAATTCAAGCTCTTTTCAACTCTATTTTCTCTTTTAAAAAATAAAAATGCATTTTAAAAATTACATAAAAAATTTTTGTGTCATTCGCCTGTTAATACTTTTTCCATTCAGTCATACATTTTTAATAATAAGGGTACTTTAAATTTCTTTTTTTTAAAATAAATGATAAATGATAAGTGTTAAATGAAATAGTTTTAATTTTAACTTTTTTTTAAATAAATTATAAAGGATATGACTTTAATTTTATCTTTTTAATACTGGTACTAAATTTAACCATTTTAAATTATTCTTCTTGAATAAACGTTAATTTTGTCATTTTGATCATTATAAAATAATATAATTGTTTGAATACAAATACCTGCTGTGTGTTTCCTATTATCCCTTCATAAAACAACTAAAGCCATGTGAAGACAATCCACTTTGCAGTATACTAACTAGTTGCAGCTGGCAACTTCAACATATGTAAACTGTTCTTAACCCTTTTAGGATGGTAAAATTTTGATCAAAAATGGGAAAATTGCGCTAAATTATTCAAAAATTTTTCTAGCCAAACTATATCTATTTATGGCGAATTTTTTTTGCATAGTTTTTATTTATGTTTAGGCCACTATATGAAACAGTAAATTTTATATTATGTGCATAATTTTTTTTTATAAATAACTCTGAAAAATACAAATATGAGTAAAGAAAAATTAATCTTGTTTTAATGAATTGTTAGAAAAAAAACGAAAATTATTTCTGTGAATATTTGCTTTATTCATCTTGAGAATTATGTTCAAAATGTTATCAGACCATTGTTGATAGATAGTATTAACATTTTTATTGTTAAGTATACACGCGATGGTGATGCCGCTGTTTTGTTGTTGCCTTTTTTTTAGTAATCGTTCCATCTTCTTTTTCTCTCTGTAGTAAAAATGTATAAAAAAAACTTGGTTGCTTACTGGTAATAACAGCTCGATTTATTACAATTCTATTAACATGGTTATGGGCCCAGCATGCTTCCACTGCGCAAGCTAAGGTAGAGTTGTTTATTTAAAACCCTAACAGGACTTGTTTTTGAAAGTATTTAGCTTGGACCGCTACCAAGATGGCTTCTATGCAACCACGTATGGAGTTCGAAAAGCTGGGAGAAAACAACTATAGAACTTGGAAGTTCAATATGCGGATGTTGCTGATCAACACATTGTCCACATAAAACAGCTTTCGTCATTCCAACAATTAAGTCGCTGACTATAACAAGACCAAAGTTGGAGAAAAATTACAGTGGGGCATCTCCTTTCTTCAAAATGCAAAAAAGAGACTATTCATATGTCGATGGAAGTGCTGTGTTATGTGCCGATGCAACAGCCAGTCAACAGGCAAGTTTCCAAACCAAGAGAGATAAAGCTTTTGCAACATTAGCATTGGGGATTAATCCAGATCAACAAATCCATATCGTTGATTGTACTTCCCCTAAAGAAGCGTGGGATACTCTTCTTTGAGCCTAAATCCAGGCAACTGAAGTTCATGCTGTCCGGATTGCCTGAACTTTATGAAAGTATCGTCATCACTCTAGCCAATGTTGACGATTCCAAGTTCACGTCCTTGGAAATTAAAAAGGTTCTTCTGACGGAATTTGAAAGACGCTCTATGAAACAGGACATTCCCCAAAAAGAAGCTTTTCATGTGATAAAACCACGTGCAACTCGTGACAAGAATAATGTTCGGTGTTTAAGATGTGGTGAGCGTGGACATTATGCTAATAAGTGTCCAAAAATTGATGTTTTGCCTAAATCAGCCAAAAACAAAGAGAAAGGGAAAGGAATCGTCTAAAGGTAAAGACTCACTTCTTCTTTCTTTCAACTTGATAAATTGTGAAAACAATAAGTGGATTCTAGACAGTGGTGCTACACACCGTGTATCAAATTGCCACCAGTGGTTCCACACTTTTTGAACAATTCCGAGTGAATCCATTCAAACGGCTGATGGATCAGCAAATTTTAATGAGCGGTTGAGAGCAGAAGGTATTGGAGAAATTGAAATGGAATTTCAAGTTGGTCACGAAGTGAATCAGTTAACTGTAAAAGATGTGTACTACATTCCTAACATACGTCGTAATCTATTATCAGTTGCGAAAATTGTAGAAAAAGGAAAGATGGAGTGGCAAAGATCAAGGCTGATCATCGCAGTAAGACAATTGTCAAAGCTCACAGAGAAAACAACCTCTACGTTATCCAAGGTAATGTAGTGGTTAACTCGGCTATGGACTGTGAAGTGCAAGAGACAACTGTTGTTGATAGTGATTTATGGCAAAAACATTTCTGCCACGTCAACTATCAGATTCTTCAAGCAATGGCTAAAAAATGGCTCAGAAATAGACAATCCAGTGATATTTTAGAACTGACCCATTCCGACGTTTGTGGACAGATGCCAGTATTATCAGATGGAGATTCTAGATATTTTATAACCTTCATAGATGACTTTTCCAGGAAGTTTACTGTCTATTGTATTAGAAATAAAGCAGAAGCAGTTGATTGTGTAAAAAATACATCGCCAAGTCTGAGCGAAGTAAAGAGAAAAAATGTAAACGATTTCGAACTGACAACGGTTTGGAGTATTGTAACAAAACTCTATCCCAACTCTTCGAGCAACTGGGGATTGTGCACGAACGCACAAGTATCAGTACTCCTCAGATGATCGGAATCGTGGAGCGAACCAATAGGACTTTGCTTGACCTAGCACGAGCATCTTTTCGTTCAGCTAAACTACCACAAAAATTTTGGGCTGAAGCCGTTACTGCTGTGGTATATAAACGAAACAGAGTTTTACATTCCACTACAAATGAAATTCCAGAAGGCATATGGGTCAAAAGAAAACTAAGTGTTCGTCATCTTCAGGATTATGGTTGTTTGGCGTATGTACACATTCCGGTGGAATGGAGAAAGAAGCTTGATGATCGAGCTTATCCTGCCATTTTAGTCGGCTACTCCTCCCAGATTAGGGGTATAGACTATGGTGTCCGTGAAGCTCCATATAAGCTCCAAGACGTTATACAGAGCAAACACGTGAAGTTTGATGAAACTAAACTTGGATCTGAATGGACTCAAGAAGTTGAGATGGAACCATTTAGATTCAATCGCATATGGATAGACTATTCCGAAAATAGTCGTCCGTCTGAGGGTGCTACCATTCCGGAGAAGACATCACCTCCAATCATATCAGAGAGTGATGACAGTTCATCAGTTGCTGATGTCCTAGATGATGGTCAGGTCGATAATGTTGTCACTTCCACGGAATCCATTGAACGACGCAAAATAGGTCGACCATGAAAATCCAAAATAGTGCAAAACCCCTACGGAAGGGCTGGTAAGCCCAAAGATCCAATTTAGCTCAACGTAGTGGAAGTCATCGGACCCGAGACTTATGAAGATGCACTAGCTTCCCCACAAGCCCACAAATGGAAGGAAGCAATAGATGAAGAATTGGACTGTCACCGCAAGCTTGGTACTTGGACAGACGTAGACCTACCACCAGGAAAAATATGCATAGGTTGTCGTTGGGTATTTCATGTTAAAAAAGATGCTGCAGGTAATGTTTACCATTATCGAGCTTGACTTGTTGCACAAGGCTTTTCACAGAAACCAAATGATTATGAAAAAACTTAGGCACCTGTTGCCAATATATATGTTTTTTGCATACTATTAGCTTTAAGTATTCTTTTAAATTGGCACACTCGTCATTTTGAGATAAAATGTGCTTACTTGAACAGTGAACTTAAAGAGGAACTTTACATGAACATTTCGCCAGGCTGTGAAAAATGTCATGGGAAAGCTGTCTGTTATAATTGGCATTCAACCCTCAATGAATATTTAATTCAAATTGGTTTTAAACGATTGTTGTCATCAACTTGTGTTTATAGTTTGAATGCATCAACCATAGTAGTGATATATGTTGATGATATTTCCATTTTTACTGATAAGGAGTCAACGATTCTATGGTTCTATAAAATGTTGAATGATAAATTTGAAGTTAAAGATCTTGGTCACATTACTTATTTGTTGGGTATGAAAGTATTTAAAGATACTGATGGTAATTTATTTCTCAACCAATCCATACATTAAGTCTACTCTAAAACGTTTTGGTATGTGGGATTGTAAACCGTCTGCTACCCCATTGGAACCAGGATTAGTGTTGTCACGAAGAGATTGTCCTATAACATCCAGTGACATAGAAGATATGAAAAAAATTCCTTATCGGGAAAGTATTGGCTCATTAATGTTTTTAGCTTTGTCTACCAGACCTGATATCCTATATACAGTTAATAAACTAGCACAATTTTCTTCCAATCCAGGGCAGAAACACTGGACAGCAGTGAAGCGTGTGCTTTGGTATTTACAGGGCACTATTGATTATTCCTTATATTATTCTAAGTGTCCTATTAATTTAAGATTTTTCTCAGATGCCGATTAGGTGGGTAACATCGATGACTGTCATTCTTTTTCTGGGCTATGTGTGATGATTGGTAATAACGCTATTATTTGGAAATCATCAAAACAGAAATGTGTAACAACATCCACTATGGAAGCGGAGTATGTTGTTTTGGCCAATGCAGCTAAAGAAGTTAAATGGTTTGCGATGTTTATTTCTGAATTATTATTTTCTTTTTCTTAGACTGAATGATTAAAAAGATATAAATTTTTATTTCTGACTATATTATAAAAACAAGTAAAAGTGCCATATGGCACTTGGGCGTCCCAAAATGGTTAACAATTGTTTTATAGTTCATTTCACAACTTCGGATTTGCATTTTTAAAATTAATTGGTGTATTTGTAGCCATTAAAATAAGCACACACGATGTATACTAACAAGCTACAATTAACAAAACAACCCACATGTAAACTAATCTTAACAATTGTTTACATTTTATTTCACAAACACAAATTTAAATTTTAATATTAACGTGTGTGTATTTGTTAACATTAAAATAAATAAATAAATAAACTTCACGATACTTTTATAAAATATAACGGGGGGAGGCCGTGGCCTGGTGGGCTTTCAATGTAACAACTTCTGCGAAGTTAAGCAACATCAGGCATGGCTAGCCACTGGATGGGCGACCATTCAATGACTCACAATCTTCACTCCCCCAGCTGCTGTGACCATCATACAGCAGTCGTTAATCCTGGTTCATCCAGGGACCCAACTTGTCGGCCTCAGGCCATACAGGCCCTGGATGGACGTATAGGGTTATTAATAATTAAATAAAAAAAAATTTACATTAAATACATTGATGTGTGTGTACTGTAGTATAAACTACAATGAGTAAAATACATTCATTTTTTATTTTTATTTTTTATTTTTTCTAAACTGAATTTATATAATTGTGTAATATTGTATAAAATACAATTTAAAATACAGGGTTTTTAAAATACACATTCATATTTTATTTTAACAACTGAATTTTTACAAATAATAATAAAATTTAAAAATACCGGTTTTTAAAAGCCACATTTATTTATCCAAGCTGAAGTTTTATTTACTCATCTGAATTTTTACAAATCTAACGGCCGGTTGCAACAAGGTCAGTTAAAACTAACTCTTCGTTAAAGTCCCGTTTAAAATTTTTTGCGTTGCATCAAGAGAGATTAGGGCTTAACCAGACGTTAAGTGGCGGTTTAACTTAAACGCTCGATGACCACGGTTTAAGTCCATGGTTAGTGAAGCAAAATGGCATTCCGAAACAGAAATAGATTTTAAACTAATTGGATAAACTAATTATCAAACAGATAAATGGATAAGCTAATTGTGCAAATTATTTGGATAAACTAAATGGATAAGCTATTTGGATAAGTTGTTTGGATAAGCCATTTGGATAAGTTAATGTACTTGGATAAATTTGGATAAACTTTTTGAATAGGCCATTTGGATAACTAATTATCAAGCAGTTGTTTCGATAAGCTAAATGGATAAGATAACTGGATAAGCTGTTTGGATATGCCGTTTGGAAAATTAATTATCAACCAGCTGTTTGGATAAGCTATTTGGATAAACTAATTATCAAACAGCTATTTGGATAAGCTAATTGGATAAGCTATTTGGATAAGCTAATTGGATAAGCTATTTGGATAAGCTAAATGGATAAGCGATTTGAATAGCAATTTGAATTAGCTATTTGGATAAGCTAATTGGATAAACCAAATGGATAAGCGATTTGAATAGCAATTTGGATAAGCTGTTTGGATAAACTAATTATCAAACAGCTATTTGGATAAGCTAATTATCAAACAACTATTTGGATAAGCTAATTGGATAAACCAAGTGGATAAGCGATTTGAATAGCAATTTGGATAAGCTAGTTTGATAAGCTAATTGGTTAAGCTAGATGGATAAGCTAGTTTTCAAACAGCAATTAGCAATCTGGATATGCTAATTATCGAACAGCTAAACGGATAAGTTAATATTATCAAACAGCTAATTGGAAAAGTTAAATGAATATGTTAATTGGATAAGCTAATTATCAAACAGCTAAATTGATACATTATTTGGATAATCGAGTTATGAAACAGCTAATTGAAAACAATCAGCCATGTTGACCGGAAGTTTAATTGGAGCAAAACGAACCAATCACAGTCCTCGTTACTCATATTCCATTCAGTTAGCTAACTGAGACTTAACTGGGCTTGGTGCAACATTTCCCGGTTAAAGGACTTAACCGATCGTTAACTAACCGAAAGTTAGGGTCGTTTTAACTGACGTTGTTGCAACCGGCCGTAAGTTTATTTTACAATAATACAGATGGTTGTTATACAAATACCTAAGTTTGAGTTCTTATCAACTGTTAGATGTAATTGTTGTTGAGCCCATTGACTTGTACACAACTAAATATAAAATTCACTGGGTATTTATTAATTCTTCACTGCAATAGCCATAAGGGTAACTCTTTGCTCAATTTCCTGGGATTGTGAACTGTTTTTGATTAGTGCATCTATAAATTTTTTGTATGTTTATTGTGCAAGGTTGCAGTTGCTTTGAAGTTTACAGGCACTTCGAGCGTTCTGAGCAAACCCTCAGAGTCATCCCTCACGAGTCTCTCAATCGTTTAATGATTTCTGTTGTAATTCTCGTTAACGTGATGCCTTTCCCTTTTAGTTCATGAGCACCGTTCGAGTAGTACACACAGTAATTCTTAGCCTGGCAACAACCAACTTCTCAATGTATACATCTGGCCAAATTTTTCAAAAACTTCATCTGTGAGTTCACCTAGATTATGCCCTCTCGGCAGTAAATTAACACCTCTAGGTTCGAGGTACATTGCAGAATCTGTATCTGTATGAAGTGCACGAGTACCCAAAATTTTTAAGATTTTATATAATTCTAAACATCCATAACAAGTGACAAACAAGGCAATAACTGCATTACCCTTTAAATGAGTGATAGGATGAGTTGTTTTATACGACATTAAGGTAATGTAATCGTTTACGATATCAAGGTCTGTCACTTCGACGGAGGGTGTCTTAAAAAGTTTATAGAACTCCGCAAAAGTGTCGATAAACGCGGATGGTTGTTTCTTCTCATTATTGAGCCCGAGATAATTCCAAACAATGTTTACTGTTTATTTACATATACTACGTAAACCGGGTTTTTTTTTCAAACTTTGATGGTACTAGAACAGTACTTTCCTTTTTGTTCACATCTTTCAAAAATGCATCTCTCTCACTTTGAGTTTTTGCATAATGTGGCCAATCAGAGGCTTGAATTTTCCCACCAAGAAAGGTGTTCACATATTTACTGAAAAAATTGTTTCCCCTGTTTCCTTATTGTATATAAATTGTTTGTCATACTGCCATACCTCATAAATTTTCACAATCATTTAATCTTCTCCTAATGCCTTATAAAACTTAGGCGTAGGCCAGGCTGCAGTAAATGAACGCTCAATCTCTGTGTGATTACACAATATGTACGACTGATTCTCAGTACATGTATGACAAAATGAGAAATACAACAGATTGTTACAGCGATAAGGTAACAAAGGTATGAACAAATCTCTCGGTGGTAGAACTGTCGCCTTGATCAGACCAAAGCATGCATATAGCTCTTGATAAAACCTCATTTCAATCACAATAGCATGGTCTTTTGGGTAATTTTGACGATTATTTACTGTTGGATATAATAATGTAAAATTCAGACATGTACATCATTCTGTATCAGTAGATACTGTAATACCAGCTGTGAAATTTAGTATGTCCACCATAAAATGCAACACGAGGTGAAATAAATGTTTCTGTCTCAATTTGTAATCACAAAAACAGTTTATTTCAAAGCAGAAAATTCACATCCCCATTCTATTTTAAATTTGTGACCTGATAGTTCTTTCTTTAAAAATTATCCGTTCAAGCATACGCTGGAAATTTTCTGCATTTATAAGTCGTGTCTCGACGCTAGGTGCTTGAGAGACTATACATTTAAGGCACAAATGGTAATATCAGCTGTAAAATTCATAAACTATCTTTTGGTTTCACACCAACAGTCCAGAAGATACGGGCCTACGCATTTCTCTGCACCATTTAGAGCTGAAATGATTTGATCGTGAAGTAACTTTGATTGCGCCCAAGCCAGCCATTGTAAGGTTTTTTACTCTGAGGAGCATGTATTGTGTAACCCATTGGAGGTGTCACTCCCATTGAATATTTTTCAAGAAAATTTTGTCTGAGTACTCTGTTCGAGAAACCAGCAATCATCACATCTTTCCCTATAAAAGGGTTAAGACTTATGTGTGTTGCAAATTTCACACACCCTTCACGTAGCTGTATTACATCACTTAGACAATGCTGGGTAAATTCGTGCATCATATCCCAATTACTACCAACCCGTAACTTCTCAGCAGGGTACCAAAGTACGAACTCTATATGAACTGCCTCATTCATTTCGTCAGGTGCATACAGTTCCATTTGAGGTAGTTCACCCTTGTAATGCTGCGTTTTGTTCAAGAGAGTAAATGGAAAGAAACCTTTTTATCCTCCTTGAGACCGAATGCATGTAGGAATTCGCTCAAAGGCAATGTGATAAAGGATAATGAATCGAGAAAAGAGATTTTTACCTCTTTAACCTCCAACAATATCACTAGTGTGCCCCTGTAAATCATATTGGGTTTGATATCTTGGTCAAAAAAAATTTCATAATAAATACATTATTAAAACCACTTAGGCTGTGAGCTAAAATTTTTGAATTCTCAAAAGTTTGCTGTTGAGCTTTGATTTTACCGCATACCACGGGTTTTGCAAACACGAAATTCAGGAACTTGGTAATGCATGTACTCCCTTGGAACAGCTGTCCAACATAAGTACCACTCTCATCTGGGTAACTAAGTGCAACTAATACAGTTAACAACTCACCTTCATTATTTGTATGTGTTTCAGTGTCAAAGTATAGGATCCTTGGTGTCTTTGTTTTGTTGGCTTTTGTTTTTTTTTTGCACCTGTACACTCCCTACCAGTAAGTACATAACAAAGATAACCTTCATGCCATTCATTACAACGGCCACAGCACCACGGATCACAATGATGTTGATTTTTTACTTCATATACATTGCATTTGTGATATACATCACAGGACTTGTTCGTGCGTGTAGAGTCTTCATGTATACTATAACATTGACCCCCCTTTTGAAGTAATGGTTGCTTTTTTCACAATGAAAGTAAGTAAATTTGAGTCTCTGTGTATGTTGACCACCACGTAGGTTACACCAACCCCAGCACAAATGATTTTTTTTCGTCATGTAATTGTGAAAAAGCACACCACAGCGTTCGCAAAAACCTTTTTACCCATAAAATCCTTGTAAATTTGTAATCACATCATAGTGATAATCTGTACAGATAAGTCAGAACGTTTGTGGTGATCTAGTACAACTGGTGTTGGCAGATGCTTTAATTCTTGAAACGTTAAATCATAAGTTGTTGTTTCAACTTTATATTTACGTGAATGTTGGGAACCATGTACATGCAACAAATTCAATGATTCGAGGTTTGACTTTATTGGATGTGCATCATGGGTCTCATTAGGGACTGGTATGGACTTGGTTGTGACTACGGATTGAGTATTAGCGATGGTTTTATCAACAATGAGTTTTGGTAACCCAACGATTGGGTTTGTATGGGTAGGATTTGGTTTGGGGGTGTTTACAGGTCCTGAAGTAAAGCCTGTATGTTGCACTGATGTTGAAGGGTTGTCTGCATTAAAATCAGATGTGGTTTGAACATCAATGTCCATATTATGGTTTGCTGATGGTGTCGTAACTGCTGTCACACCACTTCAGTAAAAGCTTAGCCCTCTTCAGCTGCCAATCTGGCAGTGGAGAATACGTTCTTTTTTTGGTAAACCAACTGGACAATGATTGGTGTGGATGACTTATTGGTAAACAAGGAGAGGGTGGTTGAGTTGGGATTTTTATTGGTGAAACAGGAATGTATGATTGCAGTGAGCATTCATCATCATCATTTGCCCGAGTCTCCCCATTGCTCTGACTGTTTTGATGCATTGTCTGTTCTGAGCCTCTCATACAAAGATTAAGTGGTTGGCTCTGTGTCAAATTATGTCCATACAGACATAAGTCTAATTTCAACATGACATTATGCTTAAAATTTAAACACCTTCAATTTAAATGTTGTAAACTGTAAATACAATTAACAGAAATCAAAATGTGAATTAATAAGCAAAAAATTCTTAAAAGCACCTCAATTTAAAAAGTAGCAAAATAGTCAAATGCGCCTTTTTAAAACTACTCCAATTTAAATGTTGTAAACTGTATATACAATTAATACAAGCCAAAAAGTGAGTTATAAGCAAAAATGTGAATGCATCAATTTAAAAGCTGGTGAAATAGTCAAATTTAAATGCCAGAATTAAAAACCCCTGATGAGAAGCACACATAAATTTAAAAAATAATCTATACAAGTAAATTCAACAGAACTTTGTTTAACATGCGGACAATTTAAAGGCTAGCAATGTGCATCAAAAAAAAAGTTCATCAACATCATTTTTTTTAATGTATTATAAATGTACCAAAGATTGCAAACTGTAGCAAATTAAATTACAGTTGCACGACAGGAAAAAACAAAGGGTACAGGCTAATAACTATATAACTCTTGGGTAGAGTTAATGAAAGTGACTGCACATTGCTAGCCCCTCTGTTTTTTGAAAACAAAAATACGAATCACCCCCTTATGAAAGATACAGTTAACTGTGATCTTAATGTATTGGTTAATTTCAAAAACGTTTTCATATATTGCACAAATACATTCTGGTGGTATGTTGTTTTTCTCAACTTTGCAAATTGCAACTAGTTCAGCAAATTTCAATAGAATTGGACGAAATTCAGATGTTTTTGTACAGGTAGTATTAATTGTTCTTTTGTTCCGGGGTAGTGATAAAATGTGAGTACCATCTGATTGTTTTTCGAGTAGAGCAAAACTTAATTTTGTTGTAATCCTATGAATAGCCAGCTCGATAAATTAAAATTGTGCAGGGTAAACAAATGACACAGACTTAAACATGTGGTTAGTTTTGCTTGAACATAAGTATAGATGCTTTCACAAGTTTTTAATTCTGATAGTACACAATCAAGTTTTCCTGGGCAGCGGCTCTTCAATTTTCTAGTACTTGGTAATCTGGACTCCATTTAAAGATGATGTTACTTGAAAGGTCTTTAAAACCTTGTTTATAAAAGCCAAAGCATTTAATACACTTTTTCAATACATTAATACGTATTGTATAGACAAAACGGCGGTATTCAGCTTTGTAATTGTTGCACTAGAGAGAACAGGGAGAAAGAGAAGACATACACCATTCAGAGACTGAATACGTGAATGTAAGGGGAAAATATTTACAGAATTTGCACGGGACCTCCCTATTGTGTTATCACTACATACGTTATAAGTAGGGTCGGTGAATTCTGAGTCTTCACCATCACCATGACTCTAGGGGTGATGGTGACGAACTATGGGTGCGTTTGATTGGGATAACACACTGAGGAATGGGATCGCCTTCTACAGAGTTATAATGGAATGGTTTGCGGCACCAAAAACAATAAAACATTTAACATTAAAACACGTTAGTATGAGTAAAAAACAAATACCGAGATTAAATTAAATAATTAAAAATATACCAAAATTAAATATTTAAAAAACAACACTAGTTATATTACCCACCATTACAAATAAATCCAACCCCAACTCATTTTTTAAAAATCTAGCCAAGTTACATTAATAAATGCCTAAACATTAGTAACAAATTCATAAAAAAAACAACTAGTAATATCACCCGCCATTACAAACAAACCCTTCCCAACCTTATTTTTTAAAAATCTAGCCAACTTACATTAATATAATGCCTAAACATCAGTAGCAAGCCCATAATAAAAAAAAAACCTAGTGATATCTCCCACCATTACAAACAAACCCTTCCTGACCTTATTTTTTAACAATCTAGCCAAGTTACACATAATATAATACCTAAACCTCAGTAGCAAGCTCATAATAATAAAAAAAAAATAATAATTTTTACTAAAATGTACGCGAATATTTTTTTTTACTAAAATAAAAAGTAAATATATAATTATATTAACCTGTGAGACTTGGATGAACTCGCCAGCTTGTACGTTTCAACAAGTCTTTGTAAAGAGACTGCTTGTCCACTCCGTATCACGTGTTGCACTGTCGCTGTTTTCCTGAAATACAAAAAAGTTAGCACAAGTAAGGAAAGTAAATATAAAATCAATAATAATAATGTTAATAATAACCAAGTGCAGCGATGAAATGGAAAGATAAAATCCAGGCTTGGGTGTGTATTCCTGTGAAATAGAGTCTGTTTGATAATCAGATGTGTTCTGTGATGCCACTACATAAGGAGAGATAATTTGTTAAAGTATTTTAACTTAGATATAGGGAAAACGTCAGATGGTCATGAAAAAACATGAAGGAACCAAATAAAACAACAAATTTCACTCACTTATTATTATTATTATTACACAGAACTATAGTTGCAAACAGCTGTATTAGATGTACGTACAAAAATACTAAAGCTCGGGTCACTTTTGAAACAATGTGGGCTTTCAAATAACTGCGAGATATGAAAAGGTTATTAGTATTGTAACAGAACAACGTGAATTGTTATAAACAATAAAAAACTAACAAAAACCTGTATTGAACAGTAGAGTAGCGCAACCACAGCCAAATTAATACAGTCAATGACTTTCTGTACAAAAGCAAAGAAGTAGTATATGAAAAATTAAACCCTGCAAATAAAGCATTTAGGACAGTCTATAAATTCATTCGTGAGAAAAATAAATAAAAATATATACTTACAGGAAAACGCGGAAGAAGAATGGCTTTGAAAAACGTTGAATCAAATTGAACTCGGAAGAAATCAAAAGACATACTCAATGGGCAACTTTTTACAAAGAAAATCTACCAAAGAATGTCCAGACAAACATGGTGTCTTACAAACTTTTACATAGTGCAGTGATTCAGAATTAACCAGTCACAGCATAGAAGGCATTATCAAGTTGAGTGAGAATACGTCAATCATCAAACGCGAAACAAAGAGCTACACTCTTGTGACCTAGAAAGGGGTAACTGGAAAAGTGTGAAGCAATGGGCTTAGCGTGACTCAACTTCCTGTTTTTTTGTATGAATGAACAAAGGTGAGGGGTGAGACCTCAGACTTAAGATAAAATCAACTTAAGAAACAGAAATACATATGTGACATTTTATGAAATATTTTAAAAATAAAACATAAATTCAACATAAAATGAAAACAATTGCAAAATTATTAGAATAATTAAACAAACCACAGAAACAAATATAAAACAATACTAAAACATAATTATCAGATTGAACATCAAACATGTAAATTACGATAGTCTATACCTTTTATATTACCGAACGTTTTCAACTAACACTGATGTAAAAATAAGCAAACGTTTATTTATTACTATTAAAATTAAAAATATAACTATTCATTCAAAAGAAAAATAATACATAGAACAGGTTAGACAAAAATGAATTCGAGTTTTAAATCATGTGCACTTTGTGCATGTATTGGTCAGTGAAAACCGCATGTGGAAACGAAATATTTATTTTACAATACGCATTCGTCTATTTTTTAAAGCAGCATTAAAGAAAATATATTTATAGCTCTTGTGAAAACGGTTAGAAGACAGAAAAATGAATCGCGGAATGTTGCATGGGTTAGAAATCATGACCAGCGAATACTATCTAATGCTGCAAAACCCAAGAACGAAATTTGGACCATATATAAAAATCAGATGAACGAAAAACGAACTTTGTGCATTTGTTCAACATGCAAAAAATTGCCGATGGACATCAAACTTATGCTGGTAACGTCACAGAAATCAAAATTACACAAAGATATTTGAACTTTCAAGAGAATTTGCATATCCAAAACCTAACCCTTGATCAGTTTTCACAAGTGCAAAATCACGCCATCAAGCAAAATCTTCACGCGAAAAAGGAACCAGACAACAAATGACTTTAACAATATCTAACTACGCTGTGAAAAACACTTAGTTGAATTTATGTATAGACGAAAAGTATTTTTGCCATGTTAAAAAAATAAACGTAAGACGAACGCATGAACATTAGGTAATACTGAAAAAAGTATATGCATCAAACATTACTGAAAACCAAGCACATATTGTGAAACGGAATATTTAAAAATTTATTAAGGCAAAATTACTAAGGAAAAATTTGGGAGCCTGTGAAAAAATATATTTGTTAATACGAAAACAGAAAAAGACAAGCCACATGACCATCACCATCACCATGACAACCTTGACGTCAATGACTGGTGCGGGAAAATTCCAATGCCCGGCATTCACTCAGTACCCAGCCACCCAACCAACCAACCACACTCACAGCGTTCCCACCCTGCAAGAAGAAGAAGAAATAAGTAGAAGAAAAAGAAAATGGAATGCGAATTGGAAAATAATCCAGCCTTATATTGTGAGTAAAGGAATTCATTTTTTACACCCAAATTATTAATATTATTATTATTATTAATAGAAAAGATGTTTGAAAGCATTTTATCTCATTCTCCTCGAAGTCTGATTTTCTCTCTTTCTCTCTCTCTCTCTCTATCTCTCTCTCTTTCCCTCTGTATTACAAGGAACAACCATCACAGTCGCTACTTTCAAAACAGAGGGAGGAGCTGTGCTGTACCACGAAATTTTGATATGTTGCTTCTATAATGTCCGAAAACTCGATGAACAAAACAAGAGACAGCTGGACATCTACGGCCGTAGATTGAAAGGTCACTATACCTTTTTGTTTCCCGAAGAAAACGAGAAAAGTCAGTCAAGTCGATTGGCACCGACTCAAACCCATCAATTACATGCTTCCAGGCAAAAGGAACGTTTTTGCGGGTACTCTAACTTATTCTGCATTGCCGGGGATCATAAACCACTGGAAACGCGTCACTATGCAGTTTTATGCATATGGTAGAATTCACTGGCGTGTTTTAGGTCGATTACTCGGCATGGTGGTTACAAATGCCGAAAGACTTGTTCCATCCATGGCTGAGAATGAATGGTGGAACCTTATATCTCATAACGACCCCAGTCGCTCTCATTATGAAATGCCAACTGCAGCTTATTCGTTGGCAGTGATGCCCGAGGTTCATCATTTTACCGACCAAATTTCACTCTCCCTGCCAATGCAAACGACGACTCCAGCGAAGATTCAGACTACTAGGCAGAAGTTGACAGCAGAAGAGATACCTGAGAGAATTCCTGAAACGAAGTTGACCTGGGACGACCATGGAGAAATCCGCGTGAAGAACAAAAGATGAGAATGAATAAATACAAAAGCAACTTGAAAAAATAAATAAAATTGAATAAAGAACGAAAAATGAATAAAAGTATAGACATTGAGTAAAGAATGAAAAAATTAAAAACAACCAACCAAATAAATAAATATATAAATAAAAGGGGCTGATGGGAGAATGCCACATGGGAGGGGGTGTGAAACCCGTAGTCACAACCAATGACTACCTATGTGTCATATCTTTACCATTAGAGGTGGACGCAAAAACATGTTGCGATGCCAAATGGTGACAAAACCCTGAAAAACAAAATGGAGGCTGAATATTAATATAACTACCTAATAAAATTTAATTTTATTCATATCTAATGTGATGTCACAGGGAAAACGCATCAAGAGATCCAAAAATGGTCGCCAATGACTTCATTATGGTGGTGGAGGGGGTGGGCGGTCACGTGATACGAATACTATACGCTGATTGGCTGCCTTTAGGCCATGCCCACCTCTTTAATATGCGTTCTGAACGACTAGTATTCTACTCTTTGCCTTACCTTTCCGTTCCTTTTACCTCCTTACTGCTGATAATGCTGAATTGTAAATGTTTTGATCATCCAGAGTTGCATTGAATTATTCCTACTGACCTGTTTCTTAAGAACAGTTTACATAGTATACTTACCTGGTGATTCCTGATGCTGGTCACGAGTGATGGTGGATCGACTTGTTAACATCACTTACCTGATTCTGATTATGAAGAGTATGAATAGTTGAACAAATTGACTTTGATTATTGAGTTTGCCTGAAAAATTGAAACTTGGAGAGTGAATGCTACGAGAAAATGCTCGACGACGTTTCTCTGAGTAAACTCAGGTAAACAATGAATTTATTGAACTCTGGTGCCCCGCTATTAAAAGAAAGTGCTTTTCCGCCGAGCTTATTCAAATTATGTTGGTTGGATCCAATATTAACAGTTTACTTTCTTAAAACTTGTTAAGGTATTCAATAGAGATAATAAATACGAGGCTTCTTACCATCTGGGTAGTGGTCTGTATGAGTAATATTTTATAATTTGCTGGGTCTCAGCTAGAACGACCTAGTGTTTAAGCTTAATATTAGTCATCGAGCTGTTGGGAAGTTCTTCCATTTGATATTTCCGATTTTACATAGATCAATAAAACGTTAGAAGGGTCGGTAGACAGCACTCCTTAGATAGTGCTGTAACGACGTCAGTAGTCACAGCGTACGTAACACTATGCGAATGTTCAAGTGTGCGTCTATGTGTTTACAATTTGCGTTTCTGTGTCAAAAAGGCTTCGGTTTTCATGACAGGGGGCTCGGGGTAGAAGAGGTTCCTTTCCTCCCAACATATCACAGAGCAGGACCATCTAATGACGATTAGAGTAATCGATATCTACTTTACAACATCGAAGTATATGCTTGAACCAATCTCAATCCCAAGCCAGCTGAAATGCAACATCAAAGAAATTTGAGAAAATATAACGAAGAAAATTCACACGGAATCGCAAAATAGACTTTAAAAAGAGTTGTAGCGAAATGGAATACACACCACGGAATTGTGACTCTTACTTCTCGAATACAATCGTTCCATCAAATACATGTTGCCGTGTGTACGTGTTTCATCTGTTTTAGTCGTTTTTTTAATAGTACTTTTATGAATGACATTTACCAATGAGACCTTCCATGATCGATACATGAACCAAGGAAGATAACTTTATGTTTTTTATCCTCTTAAATTGAACTTCCTTATGAAATTCTTAAAAATTTACCTGCTCTGCAGCCAGATGCATCGTTATTTGTACCTGGAAATTTAATTCCTACCTATTTGTCAAATCAATAGTCTTTTCATTTTTTTAAAATCTTCTTAACCCGCTGATTATATTTTTGTAACATTTCAGCTTACTTTTATAATTTTATAAGAGTAGGACTTGTAAAATTCAATAATTTATTTAAAATAGTAACTCCTTTTGATTAAAAACTAGAAAGTTTTTTAATAAAAATAGAAAAATCAATAAATGTTAAAATACAATTGATAATGAAAGTCGCCCAATGTGGAGAAATGCAATAATGAAGTGGCCGGAAATACAGATGAAATGAAGGTCTTGTGGAGCATATTATGTAGATCTGGATGCAGCAGACGAAACACAGGTGAAAAGAAAAACACAGGAAGGTCTTGATGAAGGTCTTGGGAGAATGTTACAGGAATAGCACCGGAAAAAACACAATAACAGGAGAAGAACAACAATAATGAAAGTCTGATGATCAGGAACATTGATATCAATTTTAACAGGAATTGAAACAATAAAAAAACGTTTTCAGGATATTTTATCCCATCTTCAGTTTATAGAAATTTTTTGAATGAAATTTCTGTTAAAATATAATGAAAACATAATAATGAAAGCAATAAAATCAAAACATTATGTGTTTGATTGTTGTGAACAGGGTATGGTATTGGATTGTTGAGATTTTATTTATTTATTCTTTAGATCTTGGTATGGAACAGGGAATGTTTCGGTAATCATCATTAGATGGCTCTGCCAGTCCTGCTCTGTGATTGGTCGGGAGGAGAGGAGCCTCTTCTGTCCCAAGCTATAGTGGTTAGAAGGGAACGCCTGAAGTGTTTTCGATGCTCCTGAAGTATTCCTGGTATTTCCCAGTATGCATTGCGCACTGGCTTTCAAAAACGCATAGCAAATCATTGGCGATGATGTGTTTTTGTGCCATTTAAAATTCTTTTCAGCCATCTACAAAAAAAGTTATGACACTGATCATATGTTATTTTAAAGCCTCTCAAGCTAATTGAAGCGAGTATTTCTAAGAAGATTCTTAAATACAACGCGGGGGATGGGGGTGTGGGGTGCCTCATCTGTTTCCCTTTGAAGAAAAGGAATCATAAAACAGCAATCCGAACCAGTGTTCTTCCTAGAAAATTTTATCAGGTGGATGGAAAGATAAAATATCTGGACAGACAACAAATAAAAACAAATAAATACGATAAGGTGTTGTGCAGCTTTTCATGTATTCGACCAGGTGGTCACCACAATCAGCCAGGTGGAGCACCCTTTCAAAAGGGTCTGGGTAAAACTCTCGAGATTATTATAAATCAATTATAAAACTATTCATATCAATTATTAATAATTTATAACAATTATATACATATAAAAAATTATAAATCAATTAAAACTAATATATAAAAATAAATGAGTACATCAATAACAATAACATTAAAAATCGTTAAAGTTCCCAAACAATAAAATTTATAATAGGAAAATAAGTCAATCAATAACTTACAATAAAGAAATATACCCTCCTTGAAAAACGTATTTTATAAATATAGTATAATTAAGATTATCCCAAGAGTAATATCTTTCTCAAATTCAGTAATGAAAAACTAATAAAATAAATGGAAAAAATGCAAATAAAGGCAAGTACTATATCAAAACAAAAAAAAGAAAAATAGATTTTAAGAAATATTAAGAAACAAAAAGAAAGAAAGAAAATGAAACGTAAAAGGAATTATACATGGATGTGAAAGCAACAAATGGGTTAATAAATTATACAAATGATAGATTGCAGGCATTTCATTAAACTCGCTTGATTAGGAAAATTATAATCACAAGAGAACAAAATTATTTCAAGAAAATACTAAAAAAAAGCATTTTTAGATGAATTTTGACTAAAGCAATCGGTAGATTATTATTTGGCAGTGAAAATTGCCATTTAAACAAACCTTACTTTGAAATTTATTAAATTCTAAAAATGAGTTTTTTAAAATATAATTTTAAGATACAAAATTGGCCCAATACAATTCTTTCAGAAAATACACATACATTTCTTGTTTAAAGATTAGAAAATAGCGGAATAAACAAATTATCTGACAATGTCTCCAGATGATATCCCGAAAAAAAGTTTCAATATAAAAAGAAGAAAAAGAAAAATGAAAGTAAAACTCAACGAAAAGTCTAGCACAAAGAAATATAAGAGCATGTTGTAGTAAAAATACTGTTCATTTAATCAAGAGAATTTAGTTTATTTTTTCATTTAAATTTATATACAGGGTTATTAGGTAAGATTGACCTGATTCCATAAATTCACTTTGACTTTATTAGGAGCTTTAGCATAAAAGCTACTTACAGGAATGTGCCCTTAGTCTGTACGTTTATCCGTCCGGCCATCCGCCGTTTGCATGATAACTAGAAAACGGAATAACTTTTTTAAATTCTGTTTTCAGAAATATGACCATCCAAGTCTTAGCTCGGCCATATCAACTTTTCAGAATTTTCCATGGACTCCTTCAAGTCGAATTCACGTGCTAAAACAGTGAGTGTAAAGAGTTCGAAGATACTGGTATGTCATATAACAATCGATTTGTCAAGAAAGAATATATTGTTACTTTCTGTTCATCTTTTAAGCAATATTGACATCGGCGCGCCCACGTGAAATTGCTTTGTCGACGTACGATTGCTCAAGTGCTCAGAATCTATAAGCTAATTATTAAGTAGATGAAAAATGGAGCTACTTATTGGTTTTATTTTACACACGATTTGACTCGCCCTTCATTATTTCTACATTTTTTGAGGTAGAAGGTTGAAATTCGGAATGTAGCTTACTATGGGTATGTGCACATTCTCTATTTACTTTGGTTTTGATTAGCCCACTAAGTTCGGAGTATTGGGGTGAAAGTTAGATGGGACCAAAAGGTCTACGTGTATTTATGCATATAAAGGAGTGAAATTCGGTATGCAGATTCCTATAAGAAGATCTCCATTCTATAAAGAATTTTTTTCCCGAGGTATCCATGCCTTCCCAAGATGCTAACTACATTGAAAAATAGTGTACCAACTCTGTCTGTAATTAGATAGCTGTAAAAGATAGTATCCAGACTCCTCTAGGCAAGATCTACACTACTATGAAGTTTATGTCCAATTGCTCCAGTGGGATCAGAATTGCGAGGGTGTTAGTTACTTGGTCATTAGAACTATGACAACATATGTCATGTGATATATCATACGTTCGGAAATGATGAGAAAGGAAAGAAGATACGAGGTTTTTTACATTTTTTACATATTATGTTTGAGAAAATCAATTTATTGATTAAAAAAAAACTTGGGGAGATGTAAAAAAATGCAGATAAAGGGGTAAAAATAGATGAGTGGGGGGGGGGGGGGGAAGAGAATTAATTTCTTTTTAATAAACGTATAAATGTATTTCTGCTTCACTGCTAAAGCTCCTCCGTGGAATGTTTACAAGATTTTATTTATTTTATGACATATTGTCACGAAACTTTGCAGACGTATGAGAAAACTCAAGAAGTTTTTTTGGCATACTACAACTGCCCTATTTGTGCCTCTCTAATGATTCTGCAGACATCAAGTCTATAATTAATTTGTCCCACACTTTGTGAAGATGTCCCTATCAATATTTTGAAAAACACAGTTGATGCAAGCTTTTAGTTCTGGTATGTTTGTTGGTAGAGGAGGTGTAAACACTCATTCAAGTTTCACATAACCCCATACAAAATATCGCAAAAGATTACAGACGGATATGAATGAAACTCAAGCACAACAAAACAGCTCACTGCTGTGCTCTCGTGGCATAAATCAGAAGCAAAACTGCAACAAAAAAACTTCTTGAGTTTTTCTATTGGTCTGCAAAGTTTTGTGACAATATGTCAAAAATACAGCTACAGTGAATTTATGAAATCGGATCAATCATTTTTAAAAATCTTGTATACTTGAGGAAATAAATTTATTTCATAAAAGTTATAATAATACAAGATTATAGATCATTGGATTGAAAGCAAATGACCACGGACCTGAACCAAGCAAGAGTTTCATCGATTCTAACTGATTTGACTAATTAAATTATAATTAAAATACATGTACATAGAAACACCTCTTCCGTCATTTTCCGGCAAGATCAACACGAAAAAAAAGTGAGTTCAAAAGTGGGCAAGCCTAGTTTCGACTCTTGATAATTGAAAGCGCATGTTAGATGAAAGGTGAAAACATGTGGGAGATGAAAACGCTGTCATTACGGGTGATCGCATGATCTGAATCGCAAGATGCAAAAATTTGATCGATTCCTGAGTCTTCCGTCATGCGCTTAGACGCAAAACGCACCAAATACGTGCATAAATGCACCAAATACATTCATGAACGTATAAACGCACGACTCTGTGCATCCATGGATATCCGCTGAATCGGATGACGCATATTCGCATTGACGGAGAAACGCATAACTCGTGAAATTTTGGCACATGGCAACCAGTCTTAAAGGAGGAAGCACGTGTTAGTAAACAGACTCTTGTTCATTAAGCATTGTATTATTAAAAAAAAAAGTAACAGAAAAAACTGAGATTTGCACATCCGTGGAAGTTTTTCATGCCTGTTAATACAAAAGAAATGATAAAACAGAAAAAAAATAAGAAAATAGTAAAATAACATAAAACACATATAAGAATTAAATATGTACTGCATTAAAAAATGGATTTTAGCGTTGTAATATTTTATTTTTGCGTATTGCGTATAATTTATTTTGATCAAGCTATGCACATGCTTTCCTTTACTCATTGCTTTTTCTGCACCTAAATTGCAAGTTACTAAACCCTCCGTAGATTACACTTTATAATAAAACTTTTATAATTAAAGGAATGTACACCATTTTTTACTTTAAATTTAGCTGGTAAAACTTTTTATGTTTTAATATAAATAACGTGAATATAAGATCATTTTAATATATCAATAGCCTTAGAGATGTTGTTACATGACCGCATCAATTTATGTATCAATAGCCTGTTCTAAACATCGTTCATTATTAAAAAATTCCTAAAATCTTGGTTTTTTTGTTCAAACTATGAAAATATGATTTCTCAATTTCAAGTAAATAATCAAAAAGTGAATTTTAAAAGATATAAACAATTTAGATTTTTACAATTTCTCAGTTCAATTATCAATTTAAGTTTAATATATACATTTTAGTCTCCATTAAATGAAGAAATATTCATTCATTATAAACAAACTAAAGCGAAACTTGCTTAAACAGTGATAAAACTATGCCCTCTCGAATTCGACAAAAATAGGGAAATGATTTGAAAGTTTACCCTGTGCTCAAGTGTAAAAAACTGAGCCGCGCAAATTTTTCGGAACTAGCTGTTTCTGTCACAATGTGTCTCTTGTGACGAGATGTCGATATTCCCTTGCAATTGCATGTGCTTTATTGAATTGCACTTATTTTTGTCCCCAATGGTTCGATTCGCTCCAGGGGTTAACGTTTGCTGTCGACAAACAAAAAAACTTATTTCACCTAAAATTTATTTCATACAGGATACTTTTATACAGGCTGTAACGAACATAGCGGAATGGGCATAAGTAGTCGGTTTTTACAACTAAAAATAGGAAAAAAGTTTATATAAAGATTTATTTAATAATTTTTATTTATTTATCTATTTATTTATTTTATATGATTAAGTAAGATGCAACAACGCCCAACTAGGTCCGTTATGGTCCAGGATTGACGAGTTAGGGCCTAGTGGGCGCCCATAGTACAAACTACAATAGCAAATACAATATGTTTAGTTAGTAAAAAACAAAATGTTGAAATATAATGTACTTTTGGGTTAAGCAACAATGGGAATGCTTCGCCAAGAGATAGAATTCTTAATTAGAGTATATAATTTATACAATAAACAACAAAGACAAAAAGCATAATAGCTTAACACCATAAAACCCAAATGATTATATTAAATTAAGTACTTCTTAGACATAGAATAAAAGACATAACATTTTAATTTTTTAAAGAAACCAGTGGTATTAGATATGGAGCGGAGCTCGATAGGGAGATAAGCCCAATATTTAATGCCTATGTAAGATAAACATCTTCTACGGTAGTTGAGCTTTGTTAGCGGAAGCCTTAAAGCTCGTGAAGATGGCTGTCAGCATTTTTTGAAAAATTCCTGTTTTAAGAATTTGGGGAGAACGGGATAATACTGGACAGTAGAGTATGTCACAGCTGCTTTGTATGTAGAAACACTCTACACGTCTTACTTTCTCATCACCGTTTGGAGAATACTAACGAGTGAGTCGCCTTCTTGGCATTATCTGTTTGGCTGTAATGCTGTCAAGTTGTATTCACTGTCTTTCCTTATAAGAAATGAATTTCTTTGAACGACGATAAGTTTACCAATTCACTTGCGTATGAATGATTTTACCTTTAACATTACTACGATGTTTCATCGCACATTTATTGAATGTAAACAGTTATTTTGTTTTTAATTCTACAAATATTGCTTGCTCTTTGGGCATGGCAGTAAGTTGGTCAGATGCAGAAGAAAATCAACACTATAATTCTGGTGATGATGTTGAGCAGGAAGATGGTGGGAGAGCTGATGTATGCTGCATATGTGCAGATTTTGAGCGTCATGGTGAACTGTGGTACCACTCCACTTCTTACGACAAGTGGACACATCAAGCCTTTTTTTAGATGCTCTGCATCGGATACAGCGGATGGAGTATTGCGTGAGTTTTTCATGTGAATTCTTAGTGAATTACTCATTACACATTCTTCTCATATAGAAGTCTTTCATTTCTAGTCCAATTTCGAAAAATGATCTTATTCTAGTCCAAGTAAATTTATTATCAGTTAATATCTAGTTAATTTTGAGAGCAAATAATAGGAGCCAGATACTGTGGACGAACGTTTGAAGAAACACGAGGAAACCATTATTCCACATAAAATATTTAATAGGATAATTGCACCTTCGGCAGCCAAGCTGCCTTCTTCAGCATACAAGGGAAGCTTCGATTAGAGTAGACTAGCTTATTCTGATGAATTGTGAGAGAAATACACAGGTTTATATTGCTGGTTTAACCAATACATAGAATTATAGAGAAAGGTAAATTTTACAGAGATAGCCAAAGAAAAGATTAAAAAATATATGTTGCGATCTGACTTGATGGACGTCACGGTTCATCATTGGTTCTCGCTTGCTGGTCTTCTATTGGTTCTGGGGTTATTGCTCTGGATTGCTGTGGTCAACTTCGGTATTTTGATCAGTTCTCCGACTTTCTTCAGCTGCGTTACATCCAGCAGTTCTGCCATCGCTGTTCAGGAGTCTTATCTGGTTCCTCACAGCTGATCGCATAGGACTCCAGGAAGTTGAAAAGTCTTAGATATCCCGTGCTATGCAGTTTGTCGAAGTCTTCTTTCGGTAGTCGTGCTCTTGGTCTAAAATGTTGTCTGCATATCTCGACACTCTAAATTTCCTATTTCTTATACATCACCTACAACCCCTAATGGCCAAAGATAGTATCCGTTAGTACACCAATAGCCTTAGTCACCGGTATGCTGGGGTATAGGGACACATTGTCAAAGGATACCAGTGCCTCATCATTCGTCAGTTGCGTATTTTTTAGTTTTTGGCAGAGTTCTAGTGAATTTTTGAAAGGAAAGTCTAAGTTCTAGTTTAAGTTATTTTAATATTTTCTTTGGCTATCTCTGTATAACTTACCTTTCTTTGTAATTCATTGTATTGGTTAATCCAGCTATATAAACCGGTGTAAATTCTCTCACAATTCATCAGAATAGCTAGTCTACTCTGATCGAAGCTTCCCTTGTATGCTGAAGAAATGTGCATTTATCCTATTAAATATTTTATGTGGAATAGTGGTTTCCTTGTGTTTATTTCTTCTTTTTAATTTTGTTTATTTAGAGCTCATTTGAAGTATACAATAATATTTTTTTAGTATTAATCTATTCATTACATGTTTTAGGAAAACAATGACTTTTTCCAGTGTAATTAAAACAACCAAAACTCTGGCTGCCATTGCCCGTCATGCGTGTATCATATTCACATTTTCTCCTTCCACACAAAAACAATAACTAATGTAACGATTTCCCTTAAGTCATTCGAAGTGCACACCTCAGGCTAATATACACTGGCGGAAAAAAAATCCCAACACCACGAAGGACTTGTGCTAGATGAATGAAATTTGGACAGTATATTCAGCTATGGTATTTATTCGATTGATTCAAGGTTACAACTTATAGGGAGCGCCACCAGCGCCACCCTGTACATGGTGAAAAGCACGGACTTTAGTACCCGCTGTAGTGGCCACGCTGGTCAATGCAGGCCTGCACACATGTAGGCATACGGTTGTAGTGATGACGAATGTCATTTTGTGTAAGGCATTCCATGCCTGTTGTACCTAGATGGTCAGATCAGCGACAGTTGTTGCTGGTTGAGGAATAGCCCTGACACTGTGTCCGACCATGTCCAAGACGTTCTCGATGGGCGACAGATCTGGTGATCGTGCTGGCCATGGTAGGATGTGGACGTTGGGTTGCAGCGGCAGTGTGAGGTCGAGCGTTATCCTGTTGGAACAGCCCCCCTGGCATAATGGCAGCCCAATACGTTCAACAATCATCCGAATATAAACATTTGCCGTCAGGGGTCCTGCTGTCATAGGAAATTCCTCCCCATACCATATCGCCAGGGGTGAGGCCAGTATGCCAACGACGGATACAGCTCGGTAACAGAACTTCCCCACTACTCCTCTTGACCCTTGTGCGACCATCACTCTGACCCAGACAGAAACGACTTTCATCCGTGAAGACCACAGACCTCCATTCTGCCCTCCAAGTCAATCTGGCTTGACACCACTGAAGACGTGCCGCACGGTGTTGAAGGGTAAGAGGCAAACATGGCACAGGGCACTTGGATTGAAGGTTCCTGGCCAGGAGACGGTTCCAAATTATGCGTGGAGTGACGTTGGGTGCCACAGCAGCCCGAATGTCAGCTGCAGATGCTGCCCGATTTGCCACAGCCATCCTACATATGCGCTGGCCAACCTGGTCTCCAGTGTCCGGGAGTCGTCCAGATCTGCTTCTCCTGGTAATCCTGCCTTCCCTGGACCATTGCTGCCAACAGTTGTACACAGTGGCAACGTCTCGACCGATGCTTCTGCAATAGCACGAAACGAAAGTCCACCCTCTCGAAGGCCCACTACACGCCCTCGTTCGAATTGGGTTAGCTGACCATATTCACGTGGCAGTCGCCTTCGAGGCAGGTTTTACGTACTCTATCACACACGTCCACAAGTGTCTGAAGTGACACAGATGCGCGTCTGATCTCCTTTATATCTGTCATTGGAATGTCTCATTTGCATGTACAGGGTGGTGCTGGAGGTGCCCCCTATAAGTTGTAACCTTGAAACTTGAATCAATTGAATAAATACCATAGCTGAAAATACTGTCCAAATTTCATCATCTAACACAAGTCCTCTCATGGTGTTGGGATTTTTTCTCCTTGACAGTGTACATGGCGGCCAAAAAAACTTATATTGAGAGCTGATAACGGTTTTATTAATGAACAGATTATAATGATATTTTAACTTGCTCATATTGGCCTTATGCGGAAATGTTTCCCATCATAAAAATATGCAAATGTAGAATTTACATTCTTCATTGGATAATAGGCTGGATATGGCAACATTTTTCTTCTACTACAAAATTTAAGCGGTTAACAATATTGAACACGGCAGATTGCAACACTGGAAAGCCCAGACCCGCCCCCCCCCCCCCCCCGGGCTTGGGAGCTCGTACTGTCTCGAAAAATGAAGAAAGTGACATTAACAAAAGCATAGAAGATATTCACCCGCCAGGAAAAAGCGACGGGATTCAGAAAATCACATATACAGGTCCAGTAGCGTTTAAATGAAAGAGCTGTCGCACAACTCAATTTCCAAGTTTCGTACGGTTAAAAGCAAGAAAGATAGTGACAAAAAATACAATAAGAGGAAGAACTCGATAAAAAAATATTTCGGGAAGAGGGCAGAAAGACATACCTCTACCGACTGCTACGACAACGATGACCACAATGAAAGAAACGAATGCATGGAAACCTCCAGGTCAGCCGTAAGTTAATTCGCTAATGGTTTCAAATGCTACAGAGGAGCAACTGTCCACAGATGCCCGGCCATAGCTATTGATTTCAATTTCAATTCTCGAACCAAGCTTCGGGAATAAAAATTCAAACAAGGCATCCCCAAATGAAGTATCGTCTGCTCCTATTGAAGACGGCTCCCAGCCTCTTAAGAAAGACAATCTGGTCTCTCACCGGTTCTTCCCCGACTGTAACCAAACTAAATTCAGGAAAATTTCTCGTAAAATTCCAATCTAACCAAAAAGCCACCATCTGTCTTAAATTCACCGACATTGGTCGCTTTTGTTTACACTACGAAATCCCGAAATTTGTAGCAACATCAGTAGGTTTTATTTATGGCATTAGAAATACCGTCACATTGGAGGAGCTTCAAAGCTTGTCAGACTGCTGAAATAATATTACGGACATTAAAAAATTTGCTCCGCCCTACCCGGGAGCCCGATACGGTAAATTGCTTATCTTCTTCAACTCGCCGACCCCTTCGGATAAAATCAAGTTGGAACATGAATCTTTTCCGGTGATATGTCCCTCACAAGGTCCATGCAATGTGTGATATGCCGTAAGCTGGGACATACCAAGCCCATATGACCTGGTTCTGACACCCTTTTGTGTTCGAAATGTCTATGCCCAGATCATAGTAGAGATAAGTGTAACTCAGGTGATTTGTTTGCGCTAACTGTGATATGAACCATTCTTCTTATTACAAAGGTTGCCAAAAGCTTAAATACGAAGCCTGTATCAGGATCATAATGGGCAAATATGTACATTTCCTATTATGAATCAAAAAACTCGTTGATATGGAGCTCGGTAATGAGATATCAGGGCGAAGATCCTATGCCTCAGCTGCTACTGTATCACACCCATTTACAAAATCTCCCACCAAGAGATTCAATGCTACAAACCCCGAAGGCAGCAATCGAATTGTTCCATTGAGGGTGCAAAAACACCAAACCCGGCAAACGATGATGACCGTTATACCTTGGCTGGAGTTACATGCTCCACGTGTGGACGAGAAGAACTATCGCCTATTTTCGCCTACCACTCACCAATCCAAGCGTCACTGTCAAACAGTAATTCTCTGCCCTCCTAAATCCAGTGATCCCAGCCTTCACCTTTCACGCTGGAACAAGAACCTCTGGAGAACGTAAATGACTCTGTTAGCCCACTATCGGATCAGTTAAGCCGAGATCCATCTCTAAATCAGTTGAATCAAAGTGTTATTCAGGAACCCACTAATATGTCTAACTTAGGAAGCCACGCGGTTGATCATCTAGCAATGAACTGTTTGAAGATGGAAGCAACTAATCAAGGTGACTCAAAAGAAATTGAAGCTGCACTTAATATACCTCGGTCAAAATTCCCACACTCTTTGATATTGGTCTGGTGAGAAATGGTCAGTCCTCTTCCGCACAGCGATGCCCAAGTGCCAAAGGACAATAAACTGTGTTGACATTGTCCACTGGAATGCCAGGGGACTCATGTCCAACTGGGAAGATGTAGTTTTACTGCAAAGAAAATTTAAAACCTTATTTTTAGTTGAAACTTTTTTAAACCAGATCAGTCTATAAAATTTCCTTATTCCACCACATATTTGAATAGCAGAGTCAAGCATGGGGGGGGGGAGTATACTTACTTTGGTGGACTACAAAATACAGCATTTTATCAACCAAAAAACAAATTTTGACGAAGTGGCTATGGTTGACATTGTTATCCAGCTAAATGAAACATGGCTTATCCATACAACATTTACGTTCCAGGATACTTGAAGAGACCAGTCCGGAATAACATTTTAAGCTCTCTGTCCAGACCCTTCATTGTTATGGGCGACTTAAATGCGAAGAACCTAACCTGGGGTTGTAAAGGATACAATTCAAACGGCCACTACTTGGAAGATCTTAGCAACCAACACAACTTTGAAATCCTCTACACTTCGACGCACACATTTTTCCCAGCTTAACCGGAATTGCCCTCTGTAAACTTGGACTTAGTCCTTTCCTCCTCGAACTGCCCTTTTCAACTATACCTTGAAGTTGTGCCCGGCTCATTTGGAACGATCATCTCCGTATTCGTCTCACCATACAAGGGCTTAACATCTGCAAACCTTCAAACAGGGCTCCTCCTCAGCCAATTACTTCACACGCACTGAGAAACCTTATTTCTATTCTACCTCCAGACTCAAACTCTTCGTTGCAGGACTATCATTTCTCTAGCAGCCTAGATCTTGTAGATTGGTCGAAATCTTTTCAAAACAATATTTTCAATAGGCAAACTAAGTCCTCTGTCCCCAGGCCCTGTTGGTGGGACGAAGAATGTGAGAAGGCCATTCAAGCTAGAAATAAACCAAAAAGAGATAACTTAAAGTGCATGTTGGTTGTACGATAGATGATGGTGGGAGCTGAAGAAGTCTATAGCAAAATGTAAGCGTTTCTTAAAGGGATATAGAAGGACATACTGGGTGAAGCTTATAGTGAAAGAACGACTGGGGAATGTCTGAAAAGTCCTTAAAGTTCTACGATCACGAACACCGATCCCTATAGTCAAAGATTGTGATGGAACTATCTCTGCACCAGACGAGTCGGCAAAGGTTATCCTATCACTGGTAGCTGGACTCAGATGAATGAACGATCATCACTGGCCAAAGCATTTGATGGCCATCCATTGCCCCGAAAATTCTCTCTCACCCTGGGAGAAAAACCATTTACGCTTATGGCCCTCTACTCAGCACTCAGAACCAAGCGTACAGCACCAGGTCCAGGCAATCTAATCAACCCTACTTTACTCAAGCCCAGCCCTAGTCTATTTGCACACTTGCTGAGATCAATCAATACCTCCTGGACTACTGGCATAATTCCGTCGTCTTGGAAAGACACAATTATCCATCTTATGTTGAAGCCGAGAAAGCCTTCTCTTTCCTCCTTAAGTTATCGGCCGATTGCGTTAATTTCCTGTTTAATCAAGAATGCTGAACGTATGATCAAGAATAGATTCCTGGAAACGAACAAGCTATTACCAGACTACTCCTACGGTTTTAGCAAGGGTAGAAATCACTTGCTCCCAGTCATAAACCATATTGATGACATCTTTATGGCAAAAGAAAAAAGTGAAAACACCAGAATTTTTTTCTTAGATATAACCAAGTCCTTTGACTTGGTTCCGCATCATATGATACTAAACAAAATGATAGACATAAATATTCCAAATAGGATGATTTTGTGGATTTCCTCATTTCTAAAAAAGGGATAGTTGGAATGAAATGTGCAGGAGGAGTTGCTTAGACCTTACAACACAAGGGATCAATTCTCAGCCCCACGCTGTTCAACGTTTTTATCAGAGACGTTTTACTCGATACACCCCGAGAAATAGGGAAAACCATATTTGCGGATGACCTAGTGCTATGGTACAGCAGTAAGTGTATCGCGGATATTAAAGCAACTTGCAAGAAGCTTGAGGACTGGGGAGGCAAAAATTATGTCAAATTTTCTACAGAGAAGTCAATCATCATGTACATCCCAAGACGAGATCCTTCCCTTCACTGCCGTGGAACATATTCTCTTACACTGCTCCCTTTTTCAACGCCAGAGGGAGCCGCCTTTACATGGCCTTGTTAAAAACCACATAGAAATCACCTGGGAAATGTTCTCATCGCCTCTTCCTATCCCCCCCACAATATAAATGTCTCATTGTCAGGTTGTTATGCAGTTATTTAAAAAGTATTGGCCTGTACGACAAAATTCAAGGATTCTTAACTGACCGTCAATCCTTATGCTAAACCCAACATAAAATAGACCCTCCATTAATCTCATCAGCTACAACTCCATTTCAAAAGTTTAGCAAACTTAACAAAAAAACATCTACCAGACTGAAACAACTTTAATTCCCGATCAAATAATACTTTCAGAAAAAAGACAATGATATTTTCAAAATAATAGATAAAATAACTTAACAATAACTGAAAAATTTTGAAGAAAAAGTGATTTTGAAAATTGAAAATAAAGAGAAACAAAAAATCCACTCATTTCAAAAGTTTAGCTAATGTTATAGTCCGTTTCTTTTTTTTTATTAAAGAAAAACATTAATACTTGGTTGGATGCCTCTTGCATCGGATCACAGCCCGCAGCCTTCGCGGCATAGACTCAACTAATTTTAGGCATTCTTGTTCACTGATTGTTGCCCACACTTTCTTAATGTTGTCAACCTGGTCGTCAACAGTGGCACCACTCGACTGTTGCAATTCTTGCTTCATTCGTTTCCAAATGTTTTCAATTGGGCTTAAATCATGCGAGTTGGCAGGCCAATTTAGAACGGGGATATTTCTGCTTGGAAACCACGAGAGCACACGTTTTCCCGTATGTGATGAAGCATTGTCTTGCTGGTATACAAATTCGGGGTCGTCATCTTGATACAAGTGTTCTATACTTGGAATGAGAAAATGTTCCATCATCTCGATGTACATGTCAGCATTAACGCTAGTTTTCAGGATGCAGATTTCGCCTATTCCTTTGGAGGACATGCATCCCCAGATCATAAGTTTCTTGGGAAACTTTATTGATCGTCGTTGGGCTGAATTCGTCTTTGCCTTTGCCATAGTCACGCACCCCTCAATCACCAAACGAGACACAACGCAGATTCGTCACTCCATATGACCTTAGACCACTCCTCCGTGGTCCAGTGGAGAGGCTTCTTGGCCAGTCAACGCGACATCTGCGTTGTTTTTGATTCACACAGGATTAACTTTTGGCACTCGAGCTTTCTAACCAACTTCGGCAAGCCTCCTCCATGTAGTAGTCTTTGAGACGTCTCTTCCAAGTTGGTGAGACCACTTTTTTGCCAGTTGTCTGGCGGACGCAAATCTCAATGAAGTCACAACTTGCTTTAAGATGCGCTGATCACGTTTTGAAGCGAGTCGTGGTCGCCCTGTCTTTCTTTTGGCTTCGGAAATTTCTCCGTCATTGTTGTCAATGGCTTGTAGACATCGTGATATTGCTGATATCGATTGGTGAACGCTGCCAGAAATTTCCTTTAAGGTTTTACCCGCCTTTCGTTGTTCGTAAAATTGGGGCTTTTGTCTCGCAGTTAACTGTGCTGCTTTCCCCATCTTTATTACATATAATCACATCAGATCCCAGTATCTGAAGTATAAATGACAATTTTCTCCCCTCCACCTCTAATGATCTGTGCTATATGCTAATGACAAACAGCATTTGCTAAACTTTCGAAACGGACTATTCCATTTGCTAAACTTTCGAAACGGACTATTCCATTTGCTAAACTTTTGAAACGAGTGGGTTTTTTGTTTCTCTTTATTTTCAATTTTCAAAATCACTTTTTCTTCAAAATTTTTCAGTTATTGTTAAGATATTTTATTTATTATTTCGACAATATCATTGTCTTTTTTCTGAAAGTATTTTTTAATCGAAAATTAAAGTTGTTTCCGTCTGGTGGATGATTTTTTGTTAAGTTTGCTAAACTTTTGAAATGGAGTTGTAGTCATCCAAGAAGATGCGGGCTGAGTAGAAGAAGAAGACCTCTCCATAAATCAGTTAAATGGAAAGCAAATATAGGCCTGCAATCACTCAGTAAACTGCTAATATTCTAGCTTCAAGCAATGAGTTCGCTTCTTCAACTGTATAAATGATTTAACAGGATAAGTTTTGAATTACTACTCTGCTGCTGTTTTTTACAATCCCAACCATTTACAATCAAGGTGATATTCTTTTCGAATTCGTTGGACCCTACCATTTACAATCAAGGTGATATTCTTTTCGAATTAGCCAGTCTCTTATACTGAAATATATTATTTAAAATATTTTTTGAATTGTTACAAATTTATCACAATGCCTCGTGATAATAGTAAGAATACTTCTGGCTCTAAATTCACTTTTCAACGCTCTTCTTTCACGAACTTACCATCAAAGCTTTCCGCCGACGAGTCCATTAGACCAGCGATTGAAAAAATAATTGTCGATTTTTATTATTTACCCTAACTTAGTCGATGCAATTATTACCATTATCTCATCAAAGATTTTGGAATCATTGGAGAAGAAGTCCAAGATCTGTCAAACTAAATTATAATCCGTATTAAAGCAAGTGGAGTCCACCTCTATCAGATTAAATTTTCAACAGCAGTAATATATAATACGTTGCAACGCAAACTTGATTCCATCGAGGCGAATCTGTTCCACGGTGATGTCTCCTGATTAGATGAGGCTTTTCAGAAGCTTGATGACTTGGAACAACATTCTCGACGCTCCAATCTCCGTATTTTTGGAGTGTCGGAAACTTTATTTGAAAAAATTCAGGAAATAATCCCTGACTTGTTTTCCACGACACTTCTAGTTTCAACTAAGCCAAAAGATTTCGTCTCTGTTCATCGCCTTGAAACTCGAACGTCGCCGACTCCTCGACCAGTTATCCTTCAGATGATGTCTTCCCTGCATCGCGATCTTATCATTAAGAATCGTCGGAGATGCCAGGATACCTCTTATGTAGTTGTCGAAGATTTAACTGCTTCACGTTATCGATTACTGCGAGAGGCTAAGCGGAAGTCTGGAGTGCGAAAAGCATGGAGCTATAGCGGCGGTTTGGAGTGCGAAATTATTTATTTGATGTAGATAAGGTGCGGACCAAATAATTAGCAACCGACAAAAGGTTTGATTTATTCTGTTGTCATTGAAAATAAAAATTTATCAAAATTTATAGTAAATTATAATGACATAGGAAACAATTTAACAAAATAGTATCATGTTCTGATTATTTATTAAGTATTTATTGGATACTTTCTAAAAAAAACACTGGATCAGAATATTAGTAACTTCTAAAAAATGACCTGATTTTTTAAAGTATTTTTTTTGGTAGCAATTTACATCCAATGAATTGTCCATTTACACAAATTACATCAAATACACGATTTCTCATGGACTTTCTTAGGGATTGGTACGTTCTTTGTGGAATGTTTTCCCAAACTTGTTGAATGGCTTGTAGCAATTCAGCAACTGATGAATACTGCTTTCCATTTTTGTAAACATCCCTAACCATTATACCCCAAGGTTTTCAATGGGTTTTATGCCTGGGCTTTGTGCAGGCCAGTCTAGAAAGTCAATGTTCTTGTCATTAAACCAGGCTAACGTCAACTTGGAAACATGAATGGGCACGTTGTCTTGTTGGAATACGAAATTTTGGCCAGCTATTGTTGTTTCATGTGTGCAGAGATGAGTGTTTAACATTGCTTGATAACTTTCAGGCTTCATTCACCCTTTGATTAACGCCAAATTTGTTTTTCCATTATGAGAAAAACCACCCCATACCATTACAGAATTGCATCCTTGCACTCTTTTAGACAAAGTAATTGTTTCACCTTGTATCAATGCCAATAGTATTTCTGATCGTCTGGATCATCCAAGTTAAACTTTTTTCCATCATAAAAGTGACACTTTCCCACTCCTTATCAAATGTCATTACTTCTTAGCCCATCCTAATCGGGCTTGTTTATGTCGCGGTTGCAGATAAGGTTCACACTTCATTTTCACGAACTTTGCATTGCCCAAATCATGCAAAATCTTTAAAACAGTAGACTTAGATGCTTTTTCTTGCAGTTCCATTCAGATTTGGTGACTTTGGCGACTTGATAAATGATCCTTTGTTGCCATCTTAAGATTCGTCTCTTTTCTCTGGATGTAATTTTGCTCCTCCTTTCTAAATTTTGTTTCCCTTTGGCTGAATGTTTTTCATTGATGTATCTACTAATTGTAAACTCGTTTCTACTTAATCGACGGCTCATTTCACTTAATCGACGGCTCATTTCATTGACACTCCTTCATTAGTCCATCCATCAATTTGACCTTTTTCACTCTCAGTCAGGTCTTTTTTGCCACCCATATTGAAACAAGCACTTCTAATTTGATGTGCAATAAATAGCCTTCACAGTGAAAATTCTGTAAGCAAATATTCTGCTCGTTAACTTCTACTTTATCTGTTCTGTCTATCCTCCTTACGCCTGGTTACTAATATTTTGGTCCAGCTGCTCAGAGAAAAATTTGAATAACTGTTACAAAAATAATTTGTCCAATAACTGCTAATATTTTGTCCAATTACTTATTTTGCGTATACATTTGCTAAGAATTTTTTCAAGCATTTTCCTTTGATGACAACGAAAAAAAAAGTATTTTTCAGGAGTTGCTAATTATTTCGTCCGCACCTTATTGTATACTATAATCTATTGAATTTTTTCAGTTCATTTATTGTGCTACATAAATTAATTTTTTGTTCTTATTATCCTAAGTGTATTTTAATTTGTTTCATTTGTTGTGTTTTAATTTATGCTTTATTCCGTTGCTGCCTGCTTAATTTAAGTAGTTTTTTTGCAGCAGTTAATTTGTAATCCATTTAACTTTATAATTTTATAGGACTTGTTTTCCCTCCATGTTTTCCCGTTTTCTCATAGTTTCTTTATTGCTTCTTATTGTTTCTCTATTATTTTTATTTCTCTGTATTTTGTTTTCATTTTTATTTTTATTTCTTGTTTTTCAAAATTTTTCAATTTTTATTTTTTTCCTATCTTAATTTCTTTATTATTTTTATTTGTTTACTTTCCTATTTAAGTTTTTTGCGTTGATTATACCTTATTTATCTTAAGTTTTTACTTTTATTTATTTTTTTGTTTTAATATGTGGATTCGATTTTTCTTAATTATTTCTCACATATTTATTAAGGATTTTTCTTTTCCGATCTCCCTAAAATGTATTAATTCCCATATTAACAATATATGTGATAATCAGCCCAATAAGTATCTCTCTGTTGTTTTATCTAAATATTCGCAGTATCAATACCAACTTAGTTTGTACATTGGTTAATCTTAAGACTCTTATGTTGCAACCAAAAATCCTAATATTCACTGAAAGCAGGATCTGCCATCACAGCGAGATCAAGATATTCCTGGGTAACAGACCGCGTCAGTTTGCCGTAGTATTAAGCGGGGCGGAGATATTTCTCTCTACCTCTCGCGTTCGCTTCTTTTTCATACCTTTCCTGATTATACCTCGTAGTTTGGTTACACCTGATTATGAGGCCTTAATTCTCTTAATTAACAAGAACGTAATTATTATGTCGATTTATCGAACATAATTATTCTGGAAACTTCTCTGCTTTTTATAAATTTTTAACTTCTGCACTATTGGACTTTCAAATTTCAGGGAAACCAGGTGTTTTAGTGGGTGACTTCAATATTGATTTTAATAAGCCTTCCTTTTCTATAAATCTTCTTTTGGAACCAATTCTTTGTTTTGAACTCTTACCTACTACTTTCTCTTTTTCACACTATTCTCTCCATCATAATTTTATTCTGCCATAGATTCGTGCTTTTCTTATTCTAGTTCTGTTCTTATTAGTGCTTTTTTTGGATTGGGCGATTACTGATCACTTTCCGATGCTTACTATTTTTAACGTGTCCTCTTTTATTACCACTCGTAATAATTGGTTTTCAAGAGTATTTACTCCTAATAGAATTTCAATTTTGCAGTCTTACTTTCTTTTAACAGATTGGAACTCAATTTTATCTAGCTAAACCGATATTAATTCACTATTTGCGTCATTCCTTTCGCATTTCCAACTCGGTTATGATCGTTACTTTCCTTTTATATCTCGCTTCAATTTCTTCCAAAACTAATGTTCATTAACCTTGGATAACCACTGCCATATTATTGCTTGTTATAAAGAAGATAACACTTTGTAGAAAATTTCGAAGAAGTCCCGTCTCTTAATATGCTTAACAAATTTAAACGTAGCTCTTGTTACGTGCCGGAAAGAAAGCTAATTCCGACACGCGCAGTCAAACCCGGTGACAAAGGATAAGTCGCGATAAATAAGAAGAATTGATTAATTAAGCGATTACTTAGTGAGTCAGATGATAAAATAAAAAATTATCTTTAGTTCTAAAAGAAACCCAAAGTCCCGAAAGGATCCCACAAACCCTCGAATAGCTTAGATAGTGGTCAAAGTCAATAAGATTTTATATTTAATAAAATAAAAAAAAAATATATGATCAAACAATTTTCTAAATGATGAAGAATATTTTCCTTATGATATTTATAAGATAAATAGCTTTAAGGGAAAAAGAAAAAATAAGACGAAACCCAAAATCCAAATGAACAAATTTCTTTTATTACAATAAGGATTGGGAAGTGTAGGAATTAAAACAATATAATCTCAAGAATGATACAGCCGTTGCAAAAGTAGAATTGAATGAAAACACTGGAAAGGAGCGCCGGTGGAGACGGGAGATGACGGGAACAGAACTAGAGTCGACTAGATGGTTTTGAAGAAACAGTAGAGCGTTCCGAAATACAACGTCTGAAGAGGACGGGAGGTAGGCTGTGAAAAGTCAAAACATCATTTGAAACAAAAAAAAAACAAATATCTTAAATAACAATAGCAGTTTTGGCTGAATTGGCACAAGCTAAAATTGTAATAACCAAAAAAAAATCCAAGAACCAGCAGTAAGGAGGTTCCAAGAAAAAGAAAGAAAACAAAATAAAATATGGAAAAAAAAAGGCTTAACGATTACTCACCACGAGGGATACCAAAGAAGTACGACAAAACAGGAGACCAACAAAGGAAGGGAAACGGAAGGGATACTCACAACACACAAAAAGGACAATTAATGCACAAGGACGACGGGGTGGTAAGGAATGCAGTCATCCAAGATGTAGAGATGAAGGCACGAGGAGGTGAGCAACGCTAAAAAAAAAAAAAAAAAGGTAACAGTTTATTTAACCAATAAGTAAACCAAAAAAAAAAAGAAATAAAAATAATATTATATAAAGAAAGGCGATTAGAGAGGAATGAAGTTAATCTTCAGTAGAAGGTTCGCACAGATGAGGTAGATAACCAGAAGTGTACTACAAGTTAATGGGTTCTGGGTTTTTTAAACGGAGCCATCTATTCTAGGTATGAAACGACGTCCGGGGAAAACAGGTAGTCCTGGAGAGGAAACCAACACGCTGGTTGACGACATCCAAGCCGCTGGAGAAGAACGGTAGGAAACATCCGAGAACATCACTTAAATAGTTGAAATCGGGGAAACTGTAGAAACCAAAGCTCTTCCGAAGAAAAATCGGCCCAACGGTAAAGTTGAAGAAAGCATTGAATTCGGAGCCACATCCCCGAGACAACCACCGGGTTGAATCCTAGACCGCAGAGTGAACATAAAGTAAGACTGAGTCAAGTGAGCGTTGAACTTGAATCATCGTCAGTTGGGGGTAGCTTCCAGGGACCAAGAACCACAATGGAGGTTTAGTGGAATCATCTTCTAATAAAGCTGAGTCATTGCTGCCATCACGTAAGCTCGGTTGGTTTTATTTTTTCTTGCCTGAGATTGAGCCACATCTGCCGGTTGAATATTTTGCCTCAATGGAGGCCGAGCTGCTTCTGCCTAATTGAAATCCAATTATCCACCAAGAAAAAAATCACGAGGCACGAGAAAGCGTGAAGCTAGCGCATGCCAACAGACAAAAAGACACGCGGACATGTACCAGAGGCACGGACACTCGAAAAGAAAAAAAAAATACAAGCCGGAAATAAACTTCCAACAATATGAACAAAAAAAGGTAAAAAGGTCAAGTAACGATTGAACAATAAATAGACAATAATTTCTAGAAGCAAGGAGAATTTGTAGCTAACAATTGCAACAATGGATTGGGCAAAATATAAATTTTCTTAAAATTCATCTGAGAAAGAATTTTTTTTTAAAATTCGTTTTATAGCTTATAAGGAAAAAAAATTAGGATAACCCAAATTGGTTAATTAAGATTTTATAGATATTATATTTATCTTTTCTTTCTCTATCTCTAAGTTTTATTTTGAATAAAAATCACAGAGATAAAAGGTCTAAAACTCTTCAGAATAAGATAAAACCATATAGCGACTACGGGAAATTTGCTTCTAAAGCCTCAATTGCTTCTACAGTTCCGAACACAAGGAACTAATCTTTATGGGCTTATGTATGAGAATCCCTATCTTTTTTGTTTGTAAAATATAGAATAATGTAACCTGGCCAGGTTGAGTCAGGACTGATGAGAGACCTGGAGAAAAAAAAGATCGGCGGGGAAGACCTTGATACCCATAATTTCTATTTAAAAACTTAACGTTATGGAGAACGTCATGTGAACCCTTTTAAATTATTTTTAACGAGGAGGGGGCCACCGTAACCTCCTCGGAGACTTAGAGAGCTGATCACGTAGGTTGGATTACAGGCGGCAATAGGACTGAAACGAGCTAACACTAAAAAGAAAGAATTAGGCATATTCAAAATGACGGTAGCTCTAAAGCACCGAATAAAAAGGAATTATTAAGCGATTTTTTTTTTTTAAATCGTAAGGCTCTGTCAAAGACATCAAATTATAAACTAACTAGGTCAGGTCGAGAATAAAAGATGTAAGAACAGGAGGACACCGAAACACCGTTCTCAAATGGGAGGAAAGGTATAATGAGGAAAAAAAATTTTTTCCATATAACGGGACTACAAATGCACGTTATACTCTAACCATGTGAAATTTATGATTAGGCATCTGAACAGGCATATTTTAAAACTTTGTTCTTACGCCTTCAATCTAGTAAACAAAAATGGCGTGTGTTAACAGATTCATCGCATGGACTAAGATTACGCATTCTCCTTATCCGCAACCTGAAAAGATTACTTCTTCCTCTTTATCTGACTTTCTTAATGTTCTTTTGCCTCCTTCTAATATTCCTGCGTCATCCAATCTTAACTATTCTTATCAATGCCCCAACGCTTCCCATTGCTTTTATGTTACGCCAACTACTCAAGAAGAGGTTTCCGACATTATTGGCCAACTAAAATCTTCTCCCGTGCCCGATCCTCTTGGGTTTCGTTCCGATATTATTATTAGCCTCAAACGTCTGTTTGCTTATCCTCTGGCTATTATTTTTAATTCTTCTATTAGTACTGGTGTCTATCCCCAGGCATTGAAGTTATCCAGAGTGGTCCCTGTCTTTAAAAAAGGTGACTCCAATCAATTTCGAAACTACCGTCCCATCACCGCTTTGTCAATATTTGCTAAAATATTTGAATAGTTATTTTATATTAAGTTTTCTCCTTTTATTTACAAGCACAATTTCCTTAATCCATGCCAGCACGGGTTCACTCCAAATCGGAATGTTGAAGCGGCTTGCTATGACCTGCTTGAATCCTTTTTCTCCGAGATGACAATGAATAAATGTTACTTCAATATTTATTGATTTTTACTAAAGCTTTTGATACAGTCCCCATTCATCTGTTACTGTACAAGCTTAAAATTTTCTATAAAAGTCGTGGTATGGAAATTCTGTTTTATTTATTTATTTATTTCAATTTTCCGTTAATTTACTATTATTTCGGGAGTTAAGCCTACTTAATCGGCCTTTTAATCTACTTGGTCGTACCATCTTCATGATTTTATGCATGTTTGGTTAATTAATTTAGTTTTTTAACTCTTGGTTTATTTAGTTTTATTACTACATTGTGCCCACTTGGCCAAAACACTTTGATTTACACCATTGTATTTCTGTACTTTTTTTCTCCTACCGTAATTAAATATATAAATAAGTAAATAAATATAATCGTTCAGTAAGGGGTCCATAGTGCTGTTTCTTTCGATAAAATTGGTAGAGACTTTACAACACAACAAAGGGAGAACAGAGTTTCCGACTAGTTTCGCCATTTATTCCCGGCTTTATCAAGGATACACACAAGAGGACATAAGCCTTTATATACAGAAAATATGGTACAGAATGTGAACATGATTGGATGAAGAAATAACAAATAGTAAATAATATATCAATGTCGCCACTGTACAATTTATAGTATTTACTATTTGTTATTTCTTCATCCAATCATGTTCACATTCTGTACCATATTTTCTGTATATAAAGGCTTATGTCCTCTTGTGTGTATCCTTGATAAAGCCGGGAATAAATGGCGAAACTAGTCGGGAACTCTGTTCTCCCTTTGTTGTGTTGTAAAGTCTCTACCAATTTTATAAATAAATATAAATAAAACCGTTATCAGCTCTCAAAGCGAGTAAGTTTCTTTTGGGGCCACTCTGTATATCAAAAATGGTGTACTTAGGATATATACTTTTGATTTTATTGTGATTTGTTCTAGGTGATCGTCATTACCCTGTTCTTCCCTACAGACACATGACGTTTTTCGTTTAGCATGGTTTGCTGTATATCCCCTATAGATTTTTATGTATGCAGACATTTAAGATCTATTGGTTATTCCACCCGTGTTCATGATTTTAGAGATCTTCAATAGAGTGGAAGACGGATGCCAGCTAATCAAGGACACAGCGAAAATTTTTGAGCGTCTGAAGCAGTTCTAGATCCGATGACCTCAGCAATGCATTGCCTCTGGTGGAGGTCATTTAAAACATCAATGTATGTATTGATTTCTCGCGCTTTAATTGTTACTCATTTAAACTGACTGAAAGATTAGCGAATTAAGTAAATGCAGAGATGCCTATAAATCAGTAACGAATCACTGCAGCATATTTCTTTATAAAAAAATTTTTTCCTGTATTTTTAGTAGTAGAGCGACTACGCAAATCCAACCCAGTATTTTTTTACACCCTGTATATACGGACTATAAACTATTTATAGTCTGTATAGCGAAAGTTGAACTAAGTATTAACCTACGTTGATATCAATTAATTAATTCATGTATAGACACATGTAGAATTTTTCGAAACGCGCATTTCGCCGCTAGATGGCAGAGCAGCGCTACTTCCGTCCGCCATTAGAGATGTTGACTTTTAGAGTTTCAGGCTAGAGAGTGTACGGGGCATCATGGGGGGGGGGGGGGTGCAACGAATAGCTTTTTCTGTACCTCAAGCTGGCGTCACTAGGCATACGGTTTAGTGCCCGAGAACATGTCATAGCTGGGTGAAGCACGTTTTAAATTTGTTTTCCAGTAAATGCTAGAAAGTAATCAACTGTATTTTTTCAAGCGTACTTATCGTTTGAAAAACTGACATTAAAACTAATATTTGCATTAAGGCTTGTTTTAAAAAATACAATAAATGCTTAAGCCATACTGCAGTAGAACCTCGATTATCCGAACTAATTGGGACCAGTGGTTTAATCGAGGTTGAAAAAATAGTAAAGTAGTCAATTAATTAATTAATATTATTTTTAAAAGTACAGTACTATAAAGTATATTTTTACTTAAAAATTTGTAATACTGTTTTAAAGATTATATGTAATACATTTTGCTTAAGTAGGATTTAAAAAAATCATCAATCTTCATCTGCTCCACCATCTTCATTTTTTTTTTTGACAAAGACAAATTCCGTATTTTTTGAGTTGAAATAAAGAATAAAAGAGTTCTTATAATAGAGGGTTGTATAATGGAGGTTACCATAATCGAAGTTACCTATATCTGTATCTGTATTTACAGCAGGACACATACGTTCTATCCCAACATGATAGCACTTTGCAAATATTTGAAATAACTAAAGTTCTGTTGCCATAATAACAAATAATGAACAGGCTAATAAAATCTTGTGTACATACATAACTAAAATACACAAAAATATAAACTAAAAACTTTTAAAGCACACACTTTCACATTAAAAAGTAAAAAGTAAAATATACAATTTAAAAAAAAGTTAATAGTGTAGTGGCGCGTTTAATTTATTATGTAGAATTTTCTTTTTAAAATTTAATATTAAACGAGCCATACAGTGCAGTCGTACCACTGGGGACATGTGGCACCCTCGGTGGCAACAAATACTTGAAGGACGATGAATGGTTTCCTCCTCTGATTGCAAGTAACAGTATTTGCCATCGTTGTGAGCCAGGATAATAGTGATGGCCCTGCGTCAGAACTGACTGACTGCGACGCTTCGCCATCTACTGGTCCAACCGTCTGCCCAACGGACGTGCTGCGCTGCAGAGTTTCCACCTCTGGTATAATTTATCTAGGTGCGGGCCACAATCCCGACAGCCACAATCCCGACACCCAGAATTCCGACATCCACAATCCCGACAAGCCCAAATCCCGACAAGCCACAATCCCGACAGGCCACAATCCCGACAGGCCAAAATCCCGACAGGCCAAAATCTTGACAAGCCAAATATTCCCGACAAGTTATAATCTATTATCCCGACAAAGCAGTATCCCATTTATTTCTATTATGTTTTATGGGAGGCGGAGAACGTATAACTTGTACACGATTTCAGCGTCTTATTCTCCCGTGAACGTAGCTTTCTTCGAACCAGTTCACTGCATCTATAGATTCGGGAGGCATCTCAGCTTTTAAGATGTCAAATGATGCTGGCATTTCGTTAGCTGGGACAAACGCCAGCGCAAATAAACGACATAACAATAAGGTAAATTGTTCATCGTTTCCGTAACGAACTGATAATCCGCAAGCTTGTAAAGAATTAGAAAACGAGCGTGAAAACATGGTGAGATAGGACAAGAGAAAGGACCAATGATAAAATTGTAATCATACAGAATGAAAATGACAGAATTACTGAAAAAAAATGTTACAGTCCAACTTCGCATACAAAAGTACTCCGTATATAACAGCACTCCCATAAAAAATAATAGAAATAAATGTGATTCTGCTTTGTCGGGGTAATAGATTGTAACCTGTCGGGAATAGGTGGCTTGTCAGGATTTTGGCTTGTCGGGATTTTGGCTTGTCGGGATTTTGGCTTGTCGGGATTTTGGCCTGTCGGAATTTTGAGCTTTTCCAATTATCAGGGACTTAATTGCCCACCTGAATTCTGCTTCAGTAGTATCACTATCGTGGCTATTCTCTGCTCCAAGGTGCATCTCATGTGCCTCAGTTGTTGCTGTCACCGGATTAAGAAGAGATGCAAAGTATTCCTTCCACCTATGCAAAACGCTCTACTCCGTTTTAACGCTCTAAGCCTCCCATCTGAACTCTTAATAGTTTGCGATGAAAGAGACTTCTTTCCACGGAGGCGGCGCATGGTCTGCCAGAATTTTTCCCCGAACTTCTCCCAGGCCTTGGCTTTAGCTGTTGATACTGTCTTTGCTGCTGCTTTTCGCGCCTTACTGTACCGCACTCGACTCGAAGTTGACTTATTTGCAAGCAATAGCTATCCAGGCTATGTTTTTATTGGCATCGTCACATTTGTTCTGGCAACAATACTTAACTTCTTTCTCCTATGATCGGTAAAGAACCAACAGGACAAAATGCATCTTTGTCAGATCTAAGTAGTTTAGAAGTTGCCATCTTTTTGAAAAATTATTTTCGTTTTAGCTTTAAACGAGGGGCATTTCAAACAAAAAGTGAATAAATATACTGTATAATGAACCGAACATTGTATATACTGTATAATTAATGTATTGTGATGTATATTATAACGCTAATTTCGTTTGAACCCCGTCAGCACGAAGTTCGTTTGTCCCCCCCCCCCCCAACCCTGTCGCTAGTCGTTGCAGTGCTAATATAAAACAATCCCACAAAATTAGGTGTTTTAGAATAAATACGATACATAGAATAAATACGATACATCGAAACATTTGATTTTTGCTAACCTCACAAAAGCAACTGTTGTCCAAAGCTTTCCACTTGACTCTTTTCACTTCGCGGCCCAAATCGATCGTCTTTCTGGATCGCGAGGAAAACGTTTCATTATAAAACCATCTTCAGACAGATTAGAACACTCTATTGCAGCACAGGAAGGCATTTTTGGTCACTAAACGCTTTTAAAATCTTTTAAAATTACAAAAAACCCGTCTTATCTCAACACCACACTATACTAAATATTCGTAATTTGGACACAACATGGTGGAAAATAGCACGTGACAATGAACAACCAATACAAAACTGTCCCGCATGTGGCCACACTCTGGTTATAAAGGCACTCTAACTAACACTAGCTTGTGGCGCTGATCTCAGCTCTAGTGGATAGACTGAAACGCAGTTGTTAAAAGAGCGCATGCATCAAACTCAGCTGAGTCTGTTACATTTCCCTGCCTGTTTTTATATTGTTCCATGCCTTGGATCCATTCCACGATTTTATTTATGGAATTTAATTTTATTTATGTATTTTATTAATTTTAATTTTCATTCTTTATTTTTAGTTAAACTAAAAGAAAAAGGAATAGAGTATATTAACATATTATATGAAAATTATAACAAAAAAGTAGATAAAAAGTAAACCATTAATATTTTAATAAAGTAAAATTTGTAAAATATACTGTTTAAAGGTAAACTCCACAGAAAAAATCGACTTTATTTTTTTTGCATTATAACATCAATCTAGGTTAATAGAGTATATATCATTCAAAATCTTTCGATTTTTCCTAATATTTTAATAATGCCTCGGAAAGTTGAAAATTTGCGTAGGATCTTCCATCCCTTCTCCAGAGAACACGGCGGAACAAGGCGTCATTTCCTGCCGCGAGAACCTCGGGGAATATCGTCGCCGAGATTCTAGTCGCTTTCTAGTTTTGCTTAGAACGATTCTACATATCATAAGATTTTGCTAACCTGTTTTATGTCGGTATGCCTTAAATTTGTTCTCTGTTTGGATGTGTAAATAGACAGTTGGATAGAAATTTAACGTTTCATAGATTTCCACAATCAGAATCGATTAAGAAACAGTGGAATTGTTTATGACAGCGAGGTAACTGGTATCCAAATCTGAACAGTATCTTGTGCTCATTTTGAAGTGTCTTGCTTTGTCAAGCGTCCGCGTTTTAAAGTCAGTATCAATTCAAACAGAAATTCGCTGAAACTAGATCACTTATCAGGTGGAACTAGATGCTATTCCAACTCTAAACGGGCCTGGCGTTCTTCAAAAACAACGACCGCTGTGCCAAACGCCGAAGGAATGAGGAGGTAGGCCTGTCTGATGTGTAAGGCACAAGTCGCCCTAATGTGCATACGCCGACGTGGCAAGCAGAAGATCCCGTTTCACGGTTTATTGCATAATGCGTAGGTCTGTATATGGCAGTAGCATTTAATTCTGCTAAAGGCCCTTGTACAGGGTGATTCAGTCAATTTCTGACCATTACAGTACTATGATTTATTGACCCATTAATGTTTACAAACTTAGCATTTCAGTATGATATTTTACGCAGTTCAGAGTTTTTATTCCCGTGGAAAAGTCTTGATGATATTCTCAATGTAGCCACCACGAACGTTTTGAACTGCTCGCAGCCGAATGGTGAAGTTGTTCATAACTCTATCCAGGATTTCTGCATCCACAAGGGTGCAGCAGTCGACGATGTTTTGTCGCAGCTTGTCTAGGGTTCTTGGTGCTGTAGTGAACACACTGTCTTTAAGGAACCCCCAGAGATAAAAATCACATGGGTTTAGGTCAGGACTCCAGGTTTAGGGGGCCAAAGAAAGCCACCCCCGAATGGATCTGGAAACCTGTTTGAAATGACACGATTTCCGAATTTCTGATTCAGAAAGCCTAGCCCTATCCTTGAAACCATTGATGTCGAAGCGATATACGCCTCCTTCGCAGGTCGGGGATGAAGAAGGTTTCCAACATGTTACGGTAAGCCTGTGACATTACGGTGCCCTTAAAAAAGAACGGACCAATAATGCCTCTTTTGGAAATCGCGTACTAAGCCATAACCGTTCGTGAATGAAGAGGTGAGTTATGGATCTCATTAGGGTGCTGGGAACCCCAAAAATGAACGTTGTGTTTATTAACGTCACCTGACAGATGGAAGAAGGCTTCATCTGACACCCACAGGTTGTCCACAATGTCTTGATTGGTTTTCATTTCTGCTGCAAACTCCATCACAAATTGTTGTCGCTTCTGTCTTCCAGTGTCTGTTAACTCCTGATGAACATGGATCTTATACGGGAATAGGTGTAAATCCTTTCTCAGAATTTGCCACGTCGTAGTATACGAAAGCCCTTCTGCAATGGATAGGCGGCGAACAGATTTTTTGGTAGGGGAATCGACCAACCCTGTGCGAACATTTTCGACAACTTCGGCCTTCGAACACGAACTTCGCTCCCGCCTTTTTTCTTGCCTTTAACACATCCAGTGGCACGAAATTGCTTGACAAAATCCATGATTGCTTGCCAGCCTGGTGCGTCTCGGCACTTATACTCCTTCCGGAACTTTCTTTGCACGGTTACAGGTGATTTTGTCTCGAAATACCATTCGATAACCTTGCATTTCTGCTCTGTTGATAAAGCGGGCGCCATTTTTCAACAATACGATTTTCATGCAGCGCCGTTGCAACAATACAAACTCCAGCTATTTAGAAATTCGATATGGTGCTCATATTCTTTCAAATGTTTATCTCTAACGCACGTCATTCGAGTGAAATGGTCAGAAATTGACTAAATCACCCGGTATATTGCTGTCACTCTTATCAAAATCGCAGTCTTTACTACCGGTCTTGTTTCAATTCATAGTCCATTGCGATGCCCAACTGACAACTAACCGATAGCACAGAATATAGAATACAATGTATTCCTTATTTTGTGCCGATAGCGTCCAATTTGTGACGTCACGAATTCGAAACTCCTTCGCACTTCTTGGCAACTTGTGACGTAACATTTGCCGAAACATGGTGCCAGTGTCGATCACAGGGGGAAAGAAAAGATATACATATATTTTATCATTTTATCATCACTTTTTAAAATATTTTATCATTTTTTGAGTTCCAATTAAAATTGGTAGAGTTTTAAACGAAGTTGTTTTGTGTGTAGAGTTTTCCTTTAATTTTAATTATTTCAAATGCCGTTTCTAATATTTATCATTAATTGTATTTAAAATATGGTTACTTAGATTAAAAAACATATTTCAATATCTGTATAAATTAAGATTTTTATTACCATTTAATAAGGTTAAAAAAAATATTACTGATGCAGACAAATTACAAATTCATTCAAAGGAGACGATGGATTCGACTCTTTCCAATATTCCATCTTCAGTATGAATCGATTTTACAGAGTAAGATGTCAGATATTTATAATAGAGTTAAGCCAATGAGAAGGAGTATAGGAAATATATTGGAAGGTAATAAACGCCATTGGGTAGAAGAAACGCGGACCTAGGAGAAGGCTTCACTCGGTGGGGGTTGATTTCTTTGTATAATGTAATAAAGTTTTCCACGAGAAGAGGTCCATGGGTTCTGTGTCTAGAGTCACCTTGGTTTTTCATGATTTCCCAGGATTCCAAATAGTTTAGTTTCTTGGGGTCGTCAACCATCTGAAGGATTTGGAATTCATCAATTTTAAAATTCTGACCAGTGTGTAAAATATGGTCCTGTCGGATCTAATATAATCCAAATGCTATTTGGCTCTGGTTTCCATCCTCCGACGAGTCTGGCCGATATATTTCTTTGGTCAGGTTTCAAGGGAGAAGGTATATCCCTGACTTTTTGTGTTTCGGAATCTGATCCTTGGGGCCTCCCAGCAGTCTTTTTAGGGAGAGTTCGCCTTTAAAGGCTATCTTCAGGTCAAACTTCTTGAAAATTTTCTCCAATCCTCTGTTTAGACAGCGATTGTAAGGAAGACTAAAAAATTTGTTGTCTTTCTTCTCAGGTAGTAGTGTCGTACATCGGGAGATCCTCTTCTTGAGGAGTTGTTTTTTAGTGAGTTTGTCGATGATATGGTCGGTAAATCCGTTTTGAAGTGCCGCTTTCTTAATCTTCCTGAATTCTTCTAATCTCTTCTCCTGGCTCAGAGGTATATCAATGGCCCTGACAATCATATGGTTATAGTACGCCACCTTATGTCCATAGCAGTGGTTTGAGTCATATCTTAAATAACTTGGCTTCCTGTAAATGTCGAAGGTGAGCCCGTCTCCTTCTCTGCAGACAGGTATATCCAAGAGGAGAAATGTCTTGGCATGTTCTCTCTCCACCGTAAATTTAATGGAGGGGAGATAATAATAATTATTTACTTGTGAGTTCATCAACTTTCTGATGGTTTGGAGTTCCCGTCTCCCATTAAGACACCTTGAAACAGCTTGGCTGTCCGTGTTGTCTGCGATAGCCCAAATGGTAGAGGCATCGGCCATGATAGTCGAGGTTCCTGGTTCGAATCCGGGTCGCAGAATGTTTCCTTCCATTTTTCAATTGCAAAATCATTAATGGAGTGGTTCACTTTATTGAGGTTGTCATGGAGTACGTCTGATTCATCTGTTTTGCAGATTGCAAAGATATCATCAACATACCTACACCAGCCCTCGGTAAGTAGCCAAAACTGCCGTGAGCCAGGATTTCAAGATGATTAAGGTAGAGATTGGCAAAAAAGGGCTCAAGCAACTGCCCATTGGTGTTCCTTGTTCCATTTTGTAAACATGGTTGTCAAACTGAAATAAGTTGTTATAGCATACTAATTTGCTAAGTGGAAAATGTCCCTTACCATAGCTAGAGGTACTTCGTTATAGTCCAGGACATCCACAAAGATGTATAACGAATGTTTGATGGGGATACTTGGAAACATGGCCGTAACCTTACTCTGTAAAATCGATTCATACTGAAGATGGTTACTTTGTAGCCGAAATGTATATCTATGCTATGATGAATAAATTCTTTGTGGAAATAGTGGAATCCATCGTCTCCTTTGCATCATGATATCCACAGATCGACCAGGTCAGTCTTGTTCTTATGTATATTATTTATACTATAAGTACTCTGTTTACAATTTCATTGTTTTTAAAAAACTTTTTCCTACATACTGGTCAACATAATTTGTTATATTTAATAAACAAAAAAAATTTATAGAAGAAATAATTTAAAGTTCAATATAAACTATTACGAATTTCGTTATGATTTTTTCAGGCCAACCAAAACAATATTGTTGATTAAAATTCCATTATTTAAAAAAAAATTGTACACTACTGTTTATAAAAATCGCAACACCCTGATGGAATGGTCTAATCCATATGCAATTTGCAATATTTGCATACAATGGGTCAGAGTATAAATGATTAGATTTTCAGAGTAATTGCTTGAAAGAACACCATGCCTCGACGACGACGAAGGGTACCATATCAACAGCTGACAGACTTTGAAAGAGGACGCATAATTGGTCTGCGTGAAGCGGGATGGTCGTATCGTGACATTGCTGCTCGTGTAGGACGTAATGCAACGACAATTATGCGTGCATGGAGGCAGTGGAGCGAAGAGAAAAGGGCACACCGAAGACCAGGCTCAGGAAGACCAAGCACGACGACACAGCGAGATGACAGACACCTCTATCGCATGTGTGTAGCAGATCGTACAGCCACTTCCACAGTGTTAGCACAACAGTGGGGTGCTACAGTAGGCAGGACAATGTCTGCTAGCACTGTACGACGCCGTTTGATTTCCAGAGGATTGATGGCACGAGTACCATTGTTGCGGATTCCTTTGACTCAAAGCCACCGGCGCCTCAGGTTGCAATGGGCCCATCAACACCAACAGTGGCAAGCTGAATGGCAACAAGTTGTGTTTTCGGATGAGTCAAGGTTTAACTTGCAGCACCATGACGACAGAATACGAGTGAGAAGAGATCGTGGCGAGCGCGACCTTCCAGAATGCATCCTGCAGCGTCATTCAGGACAAACGCCAGGGGTGATGGTGTGGGGTGCAATCAGTTACCATGGCCGTTCCCGTCTGATCAGAATCCATGGCAATCTGAACAGTGACTGGTACATCAGGGAAGTTGTGCAACCCGAGGTCATCCCCTTCCTGCAGAACCTTCCAGACGCTGTATTCCAACAGGACAATGCCCGACCGCATGTGGCCAGAAATGTCCTCGCCTTTTTCCAAGCACATCAGACGCCCTTGTTCCCCTGGCCTGCTCGTTCACCAGACAAGTCCCCAATCGAACATGTGTGGGACAGGGTTGCTCATCAATTGGCTCTCTCAGACTCCTGCAGCAGCAACTGTGGATGAACTGTATACCCGTGTAGACAGAGCATGGCAGGACATTCCCCAGGCCCTTATTCAGAGCTTGTTTTACTCAATGCCACGACGTTTAGAGGCTGTAATTGCATCCCACGGTGGTTTCACCCGATACTAATGTGACAATAAAACGCATTGTATTGACCTGAAAATCTAATGGTTTCTTTTCTGGCCCATGATATGCAAATGCTCCAAATTCAATGCAGATTGGGCTATTCCATCAGGGTGTTGCGATTTTTATAAACAGTAATGTACATACTGGTCAATATAACATGCTGCATTAATAAAACAAAAAAAATTCAAATTTCCAAAATATTTAAGAAATAATTTCAACATTAATAAATTAAGAATTTCATTGGGATTTCACGAGCTCAAACAAAATTATTATTGCTGATTACAGTTTCATTATTTTCAAATAAGAATTTTTTTACTTACTATTCAATATAATTTTCAAACGAAAACAAATTGCTATGTAGCCTTTTCAATTTGAAAGTACACTCCTTCAAACTAGAAAGTATATTAATAAAGTTCTGATTGTGATATATAATAAAATAAAACTAATAAATATTCCATTCACTTTTGAAATGAATCCAATAGTTATGTATTTTAAAATTTAGAATAGGGTATGCTATTTCGAATTGGAGTAGATAATATTAAATTTAAAGTTAATATTTTAAATTGAAACAAACTGTTCATTAAATAACTGAATTTTGTGAAATTCCTGAGCAGAAAGCTAATATGAAAAAAACTATGCTATAGTTGACTGCTGTATATACAATTCAAATGAATGTGAGCATATTTCTCAAAATATCCATAAATGAATGATGCTATTTATATGAAGTATGCTCCTTCAAATTTGAAGATATAATAATAAAATAATATAATAAAATCAGGACTAGGTAACATTTAAAATCAAAGCTTGTATAAATAACAACCTCTTTTGATATTACAAAAGAGTTTCAATAATTTAGGCAAATGTTATGTACCTTTTCAATTTGAAAAGATTCATTTTCAAAAGATAATAATCAAATTTATTTTAATATAAATGACTAACTATATTGAATTTCAGGAGCAAAAATAATGAAAAAACTTTTTTATTCTTGGCTGGTTTATGTAAAGTTCAAATGACTGTGAGCATTATCCTCAAAGGACCATGCATTACTATGAAACCTTTATAAATTACACCCTCTTTTGGAATTACAAAGGAGTTTCAGTGATTAATGCAATACTTATGTAGGCTCTCAAATATGAAGGTATAATAAAATTAGGTCTGTGTAACATTTTAAATTAAAACTTAATATACAGTATATTACACTCTCTTTTGAAATTACAAAAGGATTTCAATAATTATTGTAATATTATTATAATAGTTGTAAACCTTTTCACTAATTTTCAATTATTCTGTGAAAAATTTATTTGGGAAAGAATTCCACTATTCTTCAAGAAAAAAATTTTAAATTGTATACATGTATCTAGTTTGAAATTTTTATGATAATTCGATAAAATTGATTAAAAATTATATAAAAAATGCAGCTTCATTTGGGAGTTATGTCCGTCTTTCTACTTTTAATTTAGGAATTTTGTACTTGGGGTTTATTTACTGGTTGCATTTGTACTTGCGGGAAATGCTCACGTACATTTGAAATGTCAAAAACGCTTCAATCACGGAATAAATAATAATAAAGTATTAGTTATTCCGTGCTTCAATGACGAAGGCACTAGCTATCCTCCTTTTCAATTTGGCAATACATTCTATACTTACCTAATAAAGTAAAATAATGCCATTCTGTTTGGGTAATACTTTAATCTAAAACAAATTGCTTATTGAGTTATTGAATCTTTATAATCACCTTTTAATTAATCATGGCATTAATACGTTAAGTAGATGTCGAGATATTTTTTTAAGTTGAGTTGCATCTTGGACGAAGCTCACACGTTACTTCAATTCTTACCTTTGCTTTATAATATTTCATTAAAGTATTATTTAGTTAACATCGACACTTTTCGAATGCATAGTTGTCAATAATGATGTGAACAATACTCGAATTTTGATTTCCTGAAGGTATGAAGTCCGTTAGAGAGCAAGGTATGAAGTCCAAACTTTGATTAGCCTCCATCTTTTTTACTCATTGAGAAAAACAATTCTTAAAAAATAAATAATCAGTGGTAAAACGCTTCTTTCAACGCACTAAAGAGTTTCAGTCCATCTGCTAGGGGTTTGGCGATTTTGCCCTACTCTACGGTGTATCAGTTAAACTAGGGAAGTTTCGCTTCCGTGTATTAGTTATTCCGTGTCTGTAGAATTATGGAGTTTCTTCGTTAATCACAGTTGACTTCCAATTATCCGAGAAGGTGAGAATTAAAATTTCCCGGATAATCGAATCACATTTATTTCGCAAAATGGAACAGAGCTTCGAATCCATATCCTTTGCTAGTAGAGATATATAGTTTAAACAATTTTACTATTTTTATAAAAAGAAAGGAAAAAAAACAATCCCCAAGTGTATGCCCTCTTACATAGGGTTAGGCGTTTGGGTGCTTCAGAGGTTGTGTGAGCTATGTTGGTTGTAGCACTGCTATTTTAGGGTCACCTTTACCAGAAAGCTCATGGTTGAGAAGTGAGACAAAGAGTATCGAAGCTACAAAATCTCATAATGTCGACAAATGAAAAAGTTCTTACTGACGATACTGTAAAGACACCCGAATTCGTGAATTAGGCAGAGACTCCCGTTCGAAAAATAGTACACAATCTGTAGTAGACTCCCGGCTATTATCTGGGGCAATGCCTCCGAGAAATCCCTTCAATGCAATATCAGGGGCAGCGCATTTGTCATCTATAAGCAGGTAAGTGGTCGCAGTGGAAACGATTGAGTAATAAACAGACGGTTGTAGTTTAATAATAGATAAAAATTTAATATAACTTAAATATAAAAATTACAAATTAAATGTATATATACGAGGGTTGTTCAAGAATTTTTACTTCCTTGTCGCAAACTTTATTTTTTAACAGATTTTCAAAATTCTTTTGTATCGGATACTTACATTGGTCCTCTACTAATGTAATGCACTATTCACTTGGCGACATAGTCCCCATCCCTTTCCACGCATCGCACCAACGCGTGACTAGTCGGGTGAACACGTTGGAATGAAATTCGGGATTGTTGTGGACATCAGCATGGAATGTCAGGTTTGGACCATCTTCTGCATCACGGTAACACCCGCTCACACACGATTGCCACACACCAGAGGCATTGGAGCACCTACAGTTTAACGAAGAAAAACTGCAGTTCAACAATGAGAGACTGCACCTTGCGAATTTCATCATTTTAAGGGTATCATCCCCCTCGAAAAATCAAAATTTTGACGAAAAATTGAAAAAATTTTTTTTTTCATTTTTAGCATTTTCAGGTTTTTGTGAATCCATTCTGAAATTTTTATAGCTGAACGTTAATTACAAATTAAGATATTAATTAATTTATTTGCGTCAGTATTTCTGTTTAAGAGCTCATTATATATGCATAAAATTAAAATTGCTATAACTTGAGTTCTAATTATCCGTTTTAAAAAATTTAATCTGGGCTAGGTCAAGAAAAGAGAGCTCTATAGCCTTATTTTAAAGTTTCTAAATCAATGAAACAAGACAAGTAATTTTATTGGCTGTTATAGCATTGCATGTTATAGCTATGCGTGGTATCAGGCAATCAGAAAGCAGTTTACAAAACGTGCGTGAACTAGCAATATGGCTGCCTCCATTACCGTTTTTCTCCTGTAATTCAGTCATCTTTTCAGTTTTTCATACATAATCAAAGAGCATAATGAACTAGAATCATTGATATGTGAAAATTAATAGTTCTTTTGGTTTGAGTTTGAAATATGTATTAAGCAAGATAA
>JAHWFO010002063.1:1076505-1090426 GCA_023313115.1 Rhysida immarginata
TTTGAGATTGTTCTGTTTACATCCAAGTGTAATTATCCCGGGCAACGCCGGGTACCTTTGCTAGTATAATGTATAACTCTATTATAACATTTCATAGGGAATAGCTACTTATTTTTGGAAATGAAATACAGCATCTTCTGGGTTTATGCTTAAAAAATAACGTATTGGCAAAAAAACTGTATTCTCATCCAGGACGGAAAAAAATAATGTATAGCAATGCAGTATGTTATATATGAAGAAAGCCTATATTTATGCAGTATACAATATGTTGTTTATTATACGGTATATCGTATAAAATATAAGCATAATATAAGGCGGTATGAACAATTTCGGTATCTAAATATTACAGAATTTAAAAAGTAACTAGATGGAACCCGTCAAAAGTTGATGGTAAACACATGTGTGGTTTCACAGAAAAATATTTATATTTTTATTAGAATGTATGGAATTCTTATAGAATATTTGTTAGCAATAGTTAAAAAAAAATAAATCCTCTCCTCTTTTGTTACCCGCGCTTGGGACCGGGTTACACTCAAACTGACACACACAGAATCTTATCATTTATACTGCCCATAAATGACAGAGTCAAATCATTTCAGGTTGTGGATGACAGAGTCAAATCAAATCAAATCAAATTAAACTTTATTGAGATATTTTACAATGCAGTACAACACTTTGTTTTTTTCCAAAACATAATAAACAGGAGTTTCTCGATGAATCCTTATTCAAATGATGAACAAAAGAATAAAATATATCGGTATTTTACTTTCTGGTATAGTCTTTCATATTTGATTACTCTTTGAATGTTTTTCTTCCAGTGAAGGAAGATAATAAAATAACAATTTGTCCAGCCCTAAAGTTTTCTTGATTTGCTCGTGCAAATGTTTCTTCTATTTATATTGCACATACAAAAATTTAATGTAGAACCTCTTTGTATACTGTATTAAGAGTTCTATTAGCTTTTGGCACTATTTGAACCTTTACGTTGTTAAGTGATCGCACCCGAGACATCGCTATAGCTGGCCATGGCTAAAAACAGGCTGAGGTAAATAAATCCCAACACGGTCTAAAGTTTGCCCTTGGGTTTTGTTAATTGTCATACAAAAAGCCAAACGGATAGGAAATTGTCGCCTTTTAAAAGAGAAAGTGAGTCTTGTGTCTGATAGGGATAATCAATTCTATTAATTGAAACTCTTTGTCCTGCTCTTTCTCCAGTGATGATTTCCAAATCTAAACAATGGTCATACATATTCCTGACAATTAATTGAGTTTTATTTAAAAGTTCTTGGGTAGCATTTAGGTTTCTTAACAGCATTACTATTGCACCAGTTTTTAACGTGAGAGTATGTGGAGGCAAACCATAGAATTCTAAACTATTTAGGAATTCTATTGGAAATTGAAGAATTTGGCTTTCGTCTTCTGTTATGAGATTATTTACGCTAATATATATCCTCGGTGTAACAGGTATAAGGTCTAAAACTTTAGAATTTATTTCATTACAATGTTCATTTTTGGAACAAGAATAGCAAACTTAGAAAAATTAATAACATGATCTGGTGAAGTGAAATGTTTGCAAAATATTTCAGATACAATATCTTCTTTCGTAATAAATTCTAATGGCAAATTAAAAACAGAAGAACCATTTGATGGTTCGTCATTGACTGTGACTGAAGGATACTCTCAATCATCAATTTTAAGTAGAATATTTGAAAATTCTAATTCATCTGAGCTAGCTCGCATATTTTGAAATAACCAAAAAACCTTCAAACATGGCCAAAGAGGTGAAAACTCGATACAGTTTTGAGTTATTGTTTGTCGTGAAGCATGTGGAACTACTGGTAATACCTTTCTAAAGTCTCCCCCCAGGACAATTATTTTCCAACCAAAAATACTATCATTGCCCATCATGTCTTGCAGAAGTCTCATGACGGTCATTAATGCATAAACATTTGCCATAGGTGCTTCATCCCAAACTATTATTCTTGCTGACTTGATATAATGTGCACCTCTGCGGAGGCTTGATTCAGATAAAATGAGACAACTTTAAATGATGCCGCTTATGACCCTGACGGAATGTGATTTGCATGGCTCGTCCACTATTCATGGGAATTAGCTTTGTATACACTTGTTGCTGTTATTTGAGACATTTCGTGCTGAAACATGGCTTCCAAAGTTACAGCTTTTTGGGAAGGATATATGTTTGGCCTTTTCGATGCTAACTTCAGTCTTTCGTGCATTGTTGAATTATGCAAACGAATTATGAAATGGTCTTGTGGTATCCAAAGCTATTGTTGGTCGAATAATCAAAAAGAACAAATTGCGACCATCTAATGAACGCGGACGAGCAGAGAAGCAGACCAGAAACAAGCCCCAGCCAACACGCCCAGCTCAGGTGGTGCGAGGAATCCGGTCTGAAGTGCTGAAAGAAAATCACCCACACAGAGAAGTCTAGCCCAAAGGAAAGGTATTTCACAGGCAACAATCTCCAGAATAATTCATGACAATCTTGGGCTGGAGCGACGTCATAAAGCGCGCGGTCACAGACTGTCGGCCAGGCACGTGCAGGAACGATTCACCAACGCCAGAAAACTGTATGAAAACCATCTTGCAGGTGACCGATGGAAGTGGGTTGTCTCCTTGGATGAAGCTTGGGTGTACCTCGATGACACCAGCAAACCCAGGGGAAATAATAATAATTATGAACTGGAGATGCTCTCCAAAAAAAATTATTATTATTTACTTGTGAATTCATCCACTTTCTGATGGTTTGGAGTGAAGAAATTCTCGATCTGCAGGCCAAATTCCCGACTCCCATTGGGCTTTCAATCGTGACAACTTGGTTGTCTTTAAGACACCTTGAGACAGCTTGGCTGTCCGTGGTGTCTGCGATAGCCCAATTGGTAGAGGCGTCGGCCATGATAGTCGAGATTCATGGTTCGAATCCGGATCGCAGAATTTTTCCTTCCATTTTTCAATTGAAAAATCAAAACCCAGGGAAATTTATTATCGTGAAAGGTCAGGTCCGATTTTGTCCGAAGGTGCAAGGAAAAGTTGTCCAAAGGCTTCATGGTGGTTGCCGGATATTGCTGACGTGGACTGCTCACGATTCGTCGAGTTCCTGGAAACTGTAAAATTAGTGCAGCTTACTTCCAGAGTAATGTAATGGACCACATATATCGGCAGGTTATCCCTCGTCTGTACCCTGATGAGCAATCAAAAGTTTGGATCCACATGCACAAGGCATCAAGCCACACTTCCAAGTCATCTATGGTTTATTACAGGAAGATAAAACAGGAGACGGGCATACGAGTTATTCCCTTCTCTCATGTGCCTGTAAAATCTCCTGGCGCATCACCGATGGATTTCTGTGGTTTTGGTCTCCTGGAACGACGGCTCGGATGTCGCCGACCAAGAACCGTTGATGGGCTATGGAAAGTGTGTCAGCAGGTGTGGAATGAACTTCCCATGGAGTCCCTCAAACTCAGCCTACTTCAGTGGAAATTACGGTGCCGGGCGATAGTCCAACAAAGTGGTTCTTACATTGAACACAACCGATGGTGGCGCCATGGTATTACACCATCGTAACAGCACTGCAAAGTCATCTCTTTTTATCTGAATCAACCGTCCGTATTATTAATTTTTAATGATACAGATTTTTCATGCAGAATCAAGGGTAACTTAAACATACTTTGTGCTGTGCGACCATTTGGTAAAACATAGCAGCACTTGCCAGTCCATGCCACAGAGACAACTTCTAGAGCTAAATCAAAACATTTTTGTACAAAGAACTGATATACAAGTGTCTTTCCAGTACCATCGGGACCATCTATGCATTGCTTTTGTCTGTATTATTCTGTTGAATTACTTGAATGATTTCAGTTTTGATCAAAAGTTGCTCATGATTAGCATGTTAAACCATTAAGTTATAATCAAGATTTGGATTTATAAGAAAACTGATCTTGTCGTCAGTTTCTAAGAAATCATTAATAAGTGGAAGGTTAAATGATGAAAGAGAAAAACCATGCAATTTAAGTGTTTCATTATTATCGCTGAGACTAAAATGATAAGCTTTATTCTGGGTGTGAAGCTGCAAATAATCTTTACTAAGAGAATCTTTAAAAGTATCCCATAATTGAGCAGTGTTTGATGGTTGTTGAAAAATGGCAATAAAAGAAAATAACTGTCTTAATGGAAATGGCATCTGAAAAGCTGTTGCTTCATGCAAACAATGAAACCATCCTGTATCATCTTGAACTATTTCATGTTGTAATGCTGCTTCCTTGAAAGTAGAAAAAGTAACATTATGGACTGCCCTTAAATCTTCAAAAGACGTAGCCCGTACTACATGAAGCAACATTAACAGAAGATGATACCGTTTAGATTCATCAGGGGAAACATTATACATTCTACCAATTGAAGGGCTCGGTACCATACGGATCTAACCAACAATTTTATCAAATTTGAGTTATTATCACCAGAGGTCTCCTGTAGCTTTGTTCTAACGATTAGACTATTAACATATAAAAGTTCTCGCCCCGATGGGCTTTTTAAGAACTGCCCTTTTTCAATATTTCTGAAACCTATCTGTTTTTATCAGCAATAAGGGCGTATCCCACAACAAAAATGGAGGTTAGCAGTAGCAACGTGCAAAACGTCAGGAAACAACTTGAAGAAAGTGAGGTGTTTTCTGATAAGGATTCTCTTGTAAATAGTGGAAGTGATCCATCATATCAGGCTACAAGTGAGGAAGAGTCAACAGATTAATCTCAGGTATATATTATCGTGCTTTAACAGCACATGTGGAAATTGTGGCTTACGACTTTATTGCCTCAAAAAACATGCTTAATATCATTATGTACAGACAACTGCCAAGGTCAAAATAAGAACTGGAATTATGCAACATTTGCAGCAGCGCTTGTAAGAAGCAAATGTTTCAAGAAAGTGCATCATCATTTTCCTGTAGTTGGACATACACAGCTCCCATGTGATCGTGATTTTGGCAGAATTGAGCTGCATGCAAAAAAGAAACACACCTTGATATATTCACCAACACAGTGAGCCAGTGTTATATGGGGTGCGAACAAAAACAGAAAGTTTCTTGTTACAGAAATGACTACGAGTGATTTCAAAGACTTTTCTGGCATTACATCGTCTATTTCGAAAAAAAAAAACAAGTCAAACTTAGGAACCCCTCTGAAATTCAGCGAGGTAACAACATTTTCATATAATTCTGAAGAACCAATGAACTTGAAGGTTGTATACAACTAAGTTAGCAGTGTTGGTACCGTAGAAGTTAATCTCCAAAAAGGGGACGATCTGGAGGAATGAACGCCAATCTCCAACTTCTACCACAAATATATAAACATGATATTCCAAGGTACACGGTCATTTGGCCGACGGACATTTGGCCGAACGGACATTCGACCGAACGGACATTCGACCGAACGGACATTTGGCCGAACGGACATTCGACCGAACGGACATTTCACCGAACGGACATTTCACCGACGGACATATGACTGAACGGAAATTTAACCGACGGAGAATTTCATTTAATGAAAAAAAAATATTTTCAGGAGGTTATTTCGTATAACAAATGTTATGAGACAAATCTGTTTAATTCTTTCTACTAAGCAAGCATATTGTATGGACCTATAAAATTATTCTTTTTTGTATGTCTTTTTAAATAAATGTTTGTTTTTATAACGTTAGGTAGGTTAAGATGGGAACCAGACAAAATGCAACTAAGGGTCTTGTAATATTTAATAATATCAAGTCTTTTCTTGTAAGTCTTTTTAAATGAATATTTTACTTCTATAAAATGAGATACTCATTAGTGATGGGCAATATTTGATATTAGATCGTGGTAGTAAAAGTTTATTCCATACACATCAGGTTTCTGTCCAGTTTTATGAGAGGACAAAAACATAAAACGTTGGAAGGAATCGAAATAATCAAATAAAAAAATCCAATGTAGTTACGATTATATCGAGTTGGATTGATTCGAATCTTTTAGTCGACTAAGGACCAAATTATCGCGATGTTTATTGATATCGAAGAATATCGCACATGCCTATTGACGATACTTTAATGTCGCATATTTTAGAGTCATCGATACTGTCAGAATCTTCGCATTTGATACTATCCGATATTAGAATTTTTGTCCTCTCATAAAACAGGACAGTAACCTGATGTGTATGGAATAAACTTTTACTACCACGATCTAATATCAAATATTGCCCATCACTAATGAGTATCTCATTTTATAGAAGTAAAATATTCATTTAAAAAGACATACAAGAAAAGACTTGATATTGTTAAATAATACAAGACCCTTAGTTGCATTTTGTCTGGTTCCCATCTTAACCTACCTAACGTTATAAAAACAAACATTTATTTAAAAAGACATACAAAAAAGAATAATTTTATACGTCCATACAATATGCTTGCTTAGTAGAAAGAATTATACAGATTTGTTTCATAAGATCTGTTATACAAAATAACCTCCTGAAAACATTTTTTCTTTCATTAAATGAATTTCTCCGTCGGTTAAATTTCCGTGGGGTTATATGTCCGTCGGTGAAATGTCCGTCGGTGAAATGTCCGTCGGTCAAATGTCCGTTCGGTGAAATGTCCGTTCGGCCAACTGTGCGTTCGGCCAAATGTCCGTCGGCCAAGTGTCCGTCGGCCAAATGTCCGTCGGCCAAATGACCGGGTACCATATTCCAATTAATGAAAAAAAATATACAGACGTGATCTCACTGCTTACATACATCCCACCTGCGTATCATCCATTTTACAATGGACTCACCAGCGATGATCGAAACATGGAGATTGAAGTTGTTGATGAAAGTCAATCTGATACAGTGGAGGTCGAACTGTAGTTAAATTAAGCTTCAGAATATGTAATAAAGCAAGTTTTCTTTAAAAAAACGTGTCGTTGTTTGATTTCTCAGATGCCATTTTGCAAAAGAGTCAATACAACTTTGCAGAGCCACAATACGTTCTGTAAACAAGAATATTGTCATTACTTAATGTAAAAGTCACTGATTGTGTAATCCATTTACATTATGTTTCAGTAACACCTGGACAATCAAGCTGCAATCACTGTAAACCAAGGCATCAACCATACAGATTTACAGATTTTTTTAAAACTATAACATCAGTTTTCTTAAAAACTTCTTTCTGTGGATTAGGTGCTTATTGCACCGAGCCCTTCAATTATTTTACAAAATGTAATGCGTTTTTTACAAATACACTTTGTTTTATCCCAAATATAGTAAACAAGATTTTCTGGATAAATGTAAGGTGTTTTTGTTTCTGAATCCTTATTCAAATTAAACCATGCAATAAGTTGTGTATTTCTCAAATCTGATCTGAGTAAAGCTTCAGTAGCATTTTCTTCATGAAATTATACTTGTTGTTCCTGTGGTAAATGGACGGGCAAGCAAATGACGGGCAATGTATGAGATTGTTCATGCATTGGATATGAAAAAATTCTATATGCAGCTTAACATGGACTAACGTATCGGGTGTTTAGGAAAGCAAAAACTTCGTCATGATGAAGAAAACCACCTTCTGCACATTAGTACAGTCATGGCCTTTGTAAACATACATATGTATATATTTTATACTGTGAACACTTGCACAAACTTCTACATCTATGTGGGCTTGAAAATACAGTAAGAGAAAGGGATTTTAAGGAACTATATAACGGTTGTCAACTTAATCATTATTACCATGATTATATTTGGTAATAGTTCTGCCATTATTTCTCCTTTTGTAAACTGGATACCCATTAACATTTTCTTTTGTTTCATGTACAAATACTATTGGAAATTTTTTTTTGCATTTACCATCAGTCATACAAACTGAGTTTGGATTTAAACTACCGCATGGACCATGTACCATATGACATTTAACTAAATTATATATCTCTGGGGTCTGGAATTTCTGCAGAAACAACTTTGTCTATATATTCCATTTCTCTAAATTTACAATTATCTCGAAGACACAACAATAAATGAAAGAGGAGCAAACCTCTGTTTTGAAATTCAACTGTATATAAATATGTTTGTACTTCGCCAAATATTTCTTTTTCACTTATCAAGCGTAAAACTTCTTTCACTTTTGCATGGAAAACACGGACAGTGATGTCTGGTCTGCTAATAGCTGTTTCAAAAGAAATTATACTATTAGTTATTTCTGTCCATTGTCACATATTTAGGAGCATGTGCGCAGTGGAAATGGTAAGAATAAGAACACGGACAACAGAGTATAGCGTTTGGCTTAATTTTTTTATTTTATTTACTTTATTTATTTATTTATTTATTTCATACAAAGTACAAAGTTTCATACAAGAATATGAACAGCACAATAAAATAAACAGTAAACAGGGGGTACAAGGGGGTTTGAAAGGCTGAAAAGGCTGTCGAGCAAAGCTCCCCGCGTCCCGCACAAAGAATAAAATTATTACAAAATAGCTTTAATAGATAATAAAGATTCTTAAATTAATTTAAATACGATTTTTGTAACAGAGATCATTATTATGAATCAGTTTCTGCAGTGAATTTTTAAATGTGTAATAGCTAGTAGTTTCTGTAAGTGAAGAGGGTAAAAGGGACCATTTCTTTTGACAAGAAAAAAAATGGAGTGGGGTAGCGAAAGTTTATATTCCACGAATCTCTTTTGATTTCCTAGTTGGATAATTATGGTAATCAAACTTGAAAGTTAATTTTAGAGGACTAGCTAATCTTATTTTATCATGAAATAATTTATGTAAAAAACAAACCGATTGTAGGAAGTAGGTATCGTAAATACTCAAAAATTGGTGTTGATGAAATAGATGTGTAATTGGTGGTTTATGCGGTAGATGCAAAATCATATGTACAAAACATTTCTGTAGTTTGAGCAGTCTACTTAGATTTGGATCAGAGGAACTGCCCCAAAAATAATTCCAAAACAAAGATTTGAATATATCAATACATTATATAAAAGGACTAGAAGAGGTACCCGGCGTTGCCCGGGATAATTACACTTGGATGTAAACAGAACAATCTCAAAAAATTGAATTAAATTTTGCAATATCTTAAAAATAAACACATGAAAATGCTTAGAATTAATACAGTAAAAATTCTTAATGAAAATTCGAAAAAAATCTTTTTAAAGGCTCACAATGGATGGACCGCTCCAATAATTTCTTACTCAGGTAATCTTACTTCAGATGTACACTTGATGTTGCTGCAATTTCCACTCTTCTCTCGTTGTGTTGAAGCAAAATTTGGCCTTTCATCACTTTGGGTAGTCTAGCGGTCGCCAATTCTTCTATTTACTTGCTTCCCTTTTGCTCAATACAGCACGGAGCTAACGGTTTGCTTTCTCTGTCGTCTTTCCACTCATTCTCAATAGTCTGCTAACTCTTCATTATCTCCAGCTACTGATCATTTTTAAAGATTTTCAAGAAATTGTTAAGTACTAAGAACTCTCTTTTCTAAGAAAAACCTGAATAACGGGAATTCTATGCATTGTTACAAATTGAAACTTATCCATATTGCATCATCATATTATGTTCATTGTTATAATTCTTGGAAAGGATTGCTTTATCATTGCATCATCATTTTGAGCTCATTGTTATTGGTGAATTGCGTGTTGAAACCATTGTTGATACCTATTGTTGCACAAACTTTTATTTGCATTGTTGGTCATGAGATATATATTGTTGGTCCGCGCAGAGTGTTTGTGAATTGCGTGTTGATACCATTGTTGCAAAAACTTTGTCTTGCATTGTTGGTCATGCGATATTTCTCATTAATATGCCCTGCCATAACCATGAATATCGATTTTTTATCAATAATTATTATTTTTTCGAAATCTGAAGTAGACAGTGACCTTCCTCATGCTTTGAAGGTCATGTATGCGAAATTTTATCAAGATCGGAATAAAACTGTAGATTTGTATAAAAAACGTACACACAGATCCACAGACCCACCCACAGACCCACCCACAGACCCACAGACGCACAGACCCACAAACATCCTTCTTTATATATATAGAAGATAGAAGATTAAGGAGGAACGAGGAAGATAAAGTAGATGTGAAATTGTTCCCAAACTCTTGCTCAATTTAGAAGCTAAGGAGGAAATATGTGAGTTCCATGATAGATTGTAGGAAATGATAATGCCTAGGTAACGATATTCGGTGACTATAGTGATTTGGTTCTCATCCAGAAGGATTTTTATAGACTCCGTGTTGAATTGTTTATTTCTTTGCCTGAATACCATAAAAACACCTTTAGAGTAATTAATACTGAGTTTATTTTTTCTAATCCAAGCTGTTATGACTGGTAACATTATAATTGAGTTCGTTACTAGCAGAGCACAATAGGACTGTATCATCCACGTAAAATATGATTTTAGGTATTTGAGAACAATAGTGGATGTCATTAATGAACAAATTAAATAACAGCGGAGAAATAATTGATGCTTGAGGAACACCCATCGTGATATTAATGGACTTCGAGATATGAGTATGGATTTTAAGAGCTATCATTCTATTATTGATAAAAGATGAAATCCAGCTCAAAGGGAGTTCGCGAATCCCATACATTTCTTGGAGTTTATGTAATAAAATATTGTGGAACACGCGATCAAAGGCTTTTTGTAGATCTAAAAAAAATCGCCAATGGCGTAATACTTGCGTCCAATCCGGCTGTAACATAATCGATAAGTTCAAAATAAGCAGTATCAATATTCTTTTCAGGCTGAAACCCATGCTGGTTTGGTGAGAGGAAATTGTTGGATACAATATATGATGACAGATTATGGCGAAAGAGTATTTCAAAAATCTGTAGAGAAGACGAGTAAAACTGTTATAGGTCGATAATTATTAAAATCATTGGGGGTCACCTTTTTATGGATAGGGATAGTATGAGCATATTTAAACTTATGCGGAAATATACCTGTTCTAATATAAGAGTTATAAATCTTCATTAACAAAGCTCCAATGCTAAAGCAATAACGATGTATTGTCGAATACCGAGAGAATCGGTTAACTTATTATGCGGAAGTGTTTTAATAGTCCTAAAAACAATGCTCGAACAGACAGGAGGAGCGAAATAAGAAGAAGCAGTCGACGTGAAATTGAAGACTTGCTCTTTTAAGATTGGGTTATTTTCACTTGTAGGGGGATACAGAGCGTGAAGAAAAATGTTCATATCCTCCTCCTTCACATTCTTGAAGAATTCATTAAGCAGCATTGGATTTTTTTTGGTTTCCTAATTTTATTAATATTCTTCCAAATGCCACTCGTGCTAGAGCAAGATTGAAATAATTCACGATAATAAATGCTTTTTTCTATTCTGATTTCGGATTTGCAGGCTTCTGAAAGGGTTTTATACGTATTTTTAAGGAAGGGTTAGGATTATCTTTAAACTTTTTAAACGCTCTGTCTTTTTTTGATGATTTAATAATGGAGAAGTAAGCCAGGGATTTTTGAATTGCTTTGGGTTATTATGGTTATTGTGGAAGTTGTGGAAAGCAAAATAAGAATTGTAACCATAAAGAAAATCAGACAAAAACTCGTCGTATAGTTCATCAGGATCATCATTAGTTTCAGAAATTATTTCTTCCCAATCAGTTTGTTGTAAGAAACTTTCAAAAATAGCAACGCGAGAGTGATTAATGATATGGGAAGCGACATGCAGTCCTTGCTAATCACTGACGATTCCTGTTTAATATTCAGGAAATGATCTGCGATCAAAATATCAAGGACCCCACTTTGCTTTGTATCCGTAGTGTTAGTGAAAATTTGGTCAATGAGAGAGAACAATTCAAAGGTAGATGAGTAATGAGTATTAGAGGTAAGTCTGCTCAAAACCGAACGCAGTAAAAAAGTTAAATAATGCAGCCGTTTCATTATTATTGGGATAATTAAAGTTAACAATAAAATCGCCCACTATATGTCATGTTTTACGAAATAGTTTATGATTTAGTCTAGGGCAGACAAAAATTCGTGAAAGGTTCCCGATAGCGGACGATAAATAGCGATTAAAATAGAATTATTATCTAAATCTAGTGATTATATATGGATTTTAAATATGGTAGCGAGTTACTTAGGCGAGCTCCTATTTCTGTGAGGATTGTGTTAAAGTGATCCGTACTAATTGTCCATAGTTTTCATAATCCTAGAAGCGAACAAGTCGGTTGAAACTTTGAAACAGAGGCACTAAACTCTTCGAATGAGATAGTGCTCATTATGGAAGAACAAATCAGATAATAAAATTTTTAAATATAATGAAAACAACCAAAAGGAAAACCAACAATTAAAACAAATCTAAATAAAATACAAAAACAAACACAAAATAAAAACAAAAAACAATTAAGATAAGGATGATTAAGTAGTAAAAGTGAAAGTGAAATGATGGGGTCTGGAAAAAGGAAGGGAAAAAATTTATAGTAATACGTTTATACAATATGATAAATAACTGCATATGTAGTTCATATGAAATGAAAAGAAAACCACTTAATGAACAATCGAAAATAAAAGTTCTGTCTTCGAAAATAGACTGTAAATGGGCATGTCCAAGTATAGTTTTCTAATATTATTATTTGATTTCTTGAATCTGGCCCATGTCATCTTTTTTCCATATATGCCCGTCATAGGACCAGACATTTTTAGGACCAAATATTTCAGTTGGGCAGATTTAAGTAATGAATAGCTTTTAGAGGTCAAATCATCTACAATCACGAATTTGGATCCTCGAAAATACGGACGATTTTTCATTATTGATGTCTTGAGTGATGGTGATTAGAATTGAATAATCGGCACTGCGCTTTTGTCATTTTCCCATGCTGTGAATAGACTTAATTTCTCCCCGTGGGACTTGAACATTTATTTTTTCAGAGAAGAGATTTATCGTTTTTGCTAATAAATCCTCGGCTGGTTCCTCCGGTAGATTAAAAAGCGCACGTTAGTACGCCTCGAGTATTGCTCCAGTGCATCGTTTTTTTTCTTCTAATTCTCGAACTTGCGATTTTAGTGTCGAGGTTTTGATTTCTAGCTGTTTGATTTTCATCAGCGGTTGGATGATATCACTTATTAGTTAACTCAGGGGCTCAATTAACAGTTTTATCATAGGTTGGCATGTTGACTCATTAGTAAAGATTTTATATAGGCTTTTTTCTAATCTATCCTCCAACTAGTCGGCTGTCAACTTACTGGGTGAGTTCGATGGAGTCTGTTTAGATCTGGTGTTCATGGTTCGCGATGAGTTCGCTAATAATCCTTTCCCCGTAGCTGGTGCCATGCAGAATTAATTAATACAACTTACAATTTTAATATAAGACTTCAGTAGAACTCATGGGACTCTTTGTGTGTTGGAATAAATTCCAGGCCCCCTCATACAAGGCCTAATTGCGAGGAGCTCGTAGAAATCGTGTCATAGTGGATGCCACCATAACCAGAAGTTCCCGTAAATTAAATTATTTATTTAATAACAAAAATTAGTCAAGTGGGTACAGTTAAACTATACATAGACGGGCGACAATCTTGCATACACACAAGAAACAAATGAGGACATTGCCTTGCCCGACCTACTTTTGAAGTGGAGAGGCAGATGGTATTGCCTCCACGGAATTAAGATCAAAAAAGATCTTACAGGTGGCATTATGCTACACCCAACATAAAAACTTGAAAACACCTCTAACGAGGCAACGTTAACTTGGCCTACAGCTTTCGCTGGTCGGAAGCTACCTCCCGACACCTACCCGCTTTGGCCATCCGGGTAGGCACAAATCCACCAGAAAATAAATCCTCTCTCCCACGAGAGGGAAGATTTAACTTCTGACAAATTCCTGCCTTGCCCGACCACTTACGAAGTGGCAAGGCAGATGGTATTGCCTCCACAGGTTTTTAAGATCTGAAA
>JAHWFO010002063.1:1090436-1107951 GCA_023313115.1 Rhysida immarginata
GTGGCAAGGCAGATGGTATTGCCTCCACAGGTTTTTAAGATCTGAAAAGATCTTCAGGTGGCATAATGCTACACCCAACGTAAAAAAATACCTCTAACGAGGCAACATGAACTTCTGACACCTACTCGCTTTGGCCACCCGAGTAGGCAAGTGATCCTGTTCAACCACTGGGAACAGATCTGACATTCAAACCTCAGAGCAAGTCTGGGAAAATAGCCTCACAGCTTACGCTGGCCAGCAGCTGGATTCGAACCCGCGGTTATTCGTTCCCAGCGCGGCACCATACCCGGTTGGCCACCCGGGCAAGCCACTGGGAACAGATCTGAGAAAACAATATCAGATTTACAACAAAAATATTCGAGCAGTTGAATCTAATCTCGCAGAAGTAAGGCTGCTAAGAAATAGCAGGTTAAATGGCGCGGTCGTAAAGCCACGCTTCTAACTAAATGCGAGATAAAGTCTCGAGAAGAAGTTAATTGAAATAACCTTCCATTAAATAGAACCTCTTTAATTAATGTTTTAAAGTTACAAAAATATTAGCCTTATGTAGTGGGGACATCGCTTGAGCTGTGTTCTATCCTGGGAGAGCAGGAACATTGAAATGACGTCATCTCTGCAGGTAAATTGCATGCTGCTTGCCCTCAGTCGTACCGTACGAAAACAGCGACGCAAAACCATTTATTGTCCGGCTGGAGGCCATCAATAACTTAGATATGAAATCAGGTCGCCCAATCCGTGTCACCAGAAGGCCTCGTGGGTCTAGGGATGATCCAGGTACAGATTCTGCTGGGGATCCACAATGGATCGAAGGAACTGAGGTCCAAGAGAGAGGAGAAATGAATGCCAGCTGCGAGAACCAACGTGGCTGCGCAATCGGTTCACCTCTTTTGGGGCTGCTACAATGCTGAAGAGGGTGGCGGGCGACTCCGGCGGCGGGGCAACTGCTTGGTCTTCCAATGGGAACATGCTGTCTTTGGAAACATCGCTATCCTCCTCGCTAGGCAATTCGACGATATGGGGCTCTCTCGTTGAAACTGCAAAGATCATAGGTCGAGGGAATGAAACAAGAATAGTCCAACATGTATTGCTACGAGTTGCTCACGGTGCTCTTCGTTTGACACGGGCTGAATCGTCGCGCTCGCGTTAAGTAACATTCGGCGAGCTCGTGGGCTTTTTCCATCTGCTGTTCCAAAAACTCTGGTCGTGATTTTGGTGCGGAACTCGAGTCCTCGAGACCTAAATTTTCCGTGACATATTCCAATGGCTCCAAGTCTCATCTCCTCAATATGAATCTTCCCGCTCAAGAACAACGCGATCGCGCCGTTTTCTACGACTCTTTCGCTTTGAATGCCTACAACGCTTTCTCTGCGGTCGCTATGAGTGGATGTGGATATTCTGGCTACATTCTCGAGAGATGGCGACTCAGTTTCTCCAAGCTTGCTCCTCGATCAAGATAAGCGATCGGGAGGCTTGGTCGAAGCGCCTGTCACCACATTCAGTGACATGCTTGCCTCCTCGTCCTCCTGATCGCAAATAGTAAATTGAGGACCTTCACGCTTGGTAAAATAACGCGCATTAGTTATTTGCATCAAAGTTGCGGGATGAACTTCGATGCTCGAATTGGCATTTGACGCCCCCTCCTTAGGCTTTTTACTGGCAAAAACTCTAGCAATGAAGCCCATGCACATATGCAGGTTTGCCTCAGGCTCCCACGATGGTTGCGGGTAGCCCACCCATTGGACAAGGAATTTATTTTTGGGTGGTTTGCTTTTGATGTCTTCATATAAAATCCCACTTGATATACATTTTTATATAATGAGTCTTTTATCGGACCTGGTATTTTGGATGTAGTCTCTGTCAGGGTCCACTTACTACCCCTATGCTTTTAAAGAAAGGAGCAATGAAGTGTTCTTGGGCCTTCTCATTTAAACGGAATTTTGATCCGCGCTGATATTTTGTTAATCACTTTAATAATGGGAAAGGGGCCTATATATTTACTACACATTTCTTTCCCACTTTATGTTTGAATGGATTAAGATGGGCGGCCCACATCCAAACTTTTTTGCCTTGTTTTAAGTGCCATCGCAAGTGTCGTTTGTCGTAGCACTTCTTATATCTAAGGTTGGCCTTTTAAATGTTACGACTCTCTTGATGCAAAATCTTTAGCAAATGTGCCACGTATGGCCCTTTTTGTTTGCTGGCATTAACGTATTTGTTGATCGAAGCGGGATAGTTATCTCTTTTCCAAGATCGGCGAAATACGGAGTCATTTTAGTTGACTCGGACACAGACGCATTTATAGCAATTTCTGCTATAGCAAGAATCTCATCCCAGTCCGACTTCTCTAGGTTTATATAGTTACGGAGAATTTGGATCACCGTCTGGTTGGTATTTTCCGATTGACCGTTGGACTGGGGATGGTACGCGCTGGAGAATTTTAGGGAATTCCCCAGGGCTTTAAAAATAAACCGCCAAAGATCGCAGTCTGAAAGCCATGAATGTTAATTATTTCGTCAATCAATAATTTAGCGTTTTTTCCACTGAAATGTTGACGTGGCAGGGAAGTAAATGGACTCTTTTGGTTAGTTTGTCCATCTCTGTTAGGAGTGTGTCATGCGCCTTAGCCGATCGAGGAAGGGGAAGGGCAAAATCAATCGATTTCATATGCTACCTGTATGGAGGAACCTCCAGGGGCTGTAAGTCACCATACGCCTTTCTTCTTTCGATTTTGTTAGCCTGACACTCAGAACAAGCATTGACAAAATTGACTATGTCTTTGTTCATGTTCCGCCAAATGAATTGACACTGGGCCTTTTGGAGTGTTTTGTAGACTCTTAAATGTCCTGCAGTAAGGCATATATGGGTAGCTACCAATATTTTGTTTAATAGTTTTTCGGTCAAAGGTAGCAGCATCCTTTACTCTAAATGATCCGTTTTATAAATAAGCCCTTCTTCCATAAAATAAGGTGCTGTAATATTTTTTAAACGCACCTTTGGGAAGTTACAATGCTGGTAGCCTTCACAGATTTCTCTTAGCAACTCTTCGTTAAGGCCCCAGGTTGACATAGCCGCCAAAACTATTGGAGGTTTGCTTAACGTCTTGGCTTCTTTTTTAAACGCAGATTTTAAGTGTTCCACTAACTTCATCACCTGTTTCAAAGACCACTGTTTTTCTTTTTCTAACGCAGATCGCAATTCTTTGGGAAACGCTTTTATTTATATTTGGACTTTCTTGACGTCTGTAACCTTCTCTAATTGGTTGGACAGGAACTGGAAACATTAGTTGAATTGGCTTAGCTCTTGTTTTCGAAAGAAAATTTCGTTTAGTGCCGTATATATGGATTGTTCCAGTTTGTTCTGTTCCTTGCTTAAGCTTCTTGTAGGTGCCTGTTTTGCCTGCATATTAAGACTCTGTTTTATTGACAGAAATTAACAGGGATAGTAACGATGAACGTTACAGAGAACCGTTATGGGGCTTGGTCTGAAAGAGACATCAAAATTTAGCAGACTAAATAACGGCTTAAAAATAATTGTACGCCTTCCAAAAGTATATGCTCTGAAAAAATAAATTGTCATTAAACGACGAGAAATTGTCTGGCTCCCAAGACCAAGACGATGCCCCAAAACGAAACAAATGACTTGAATTCTTAAAACGAGATGTACATCGCAAAGATATTTAAAACCAAAAAAATCTGTCTAATACAACGCGCACCCCTGTTACCTTTCTATTTTACTAATTTTTTTTGGACTGAGAAGGTATAATGGCGAGAGTAACAGGAGAGGGAGAAAAAAATTTCTAACCAATAAGACGCATACACCTAGCGCTAGCAAAAGTAAATGGTTTCTAACTATTTTCACCAAAGGGTAGGATGGGCGGGAATAAAACTAATATTTTGCTGGGTCAAACCATGGACTGCTTAGGTTAGACCAATATAATATGCCTACCAAATGTATATGCTCTGTGTCACGTATTTAGGTGCATATGCGCAATGGAAATGTTAAGAATAAGAATGCGGACAACACAGTATAGCTTTTAGCCTAATTAATTTATTAATGAACAAAAGTTAATCAATTGGGTACAAGTAAACTATACATAGATGGGCGACAATCTTGCTTACGCACAAGAAACGCATGATGACAGTGATGAGAAAAGAATCTCAGATTTACAACAAAAATATTCAAGCCACTAAAAAAGTAAGGCTGCTAAGAAATAGCAGGTTAAAATGGTGCGATCGTAAAGCCAGGCTTCTAACTAAATGCGAGATAAAGTCTCGGGAACAATTTAATTGAATTAACCTTCCATTAAATGGAACTTCTTTAACCTATGTTTTAAAGTTACAAAAATATTAGCCTTATGTGGTGGGGACATCGCTTGAGCTGTGTTCTATCCTGGGAGAGCAGGAACATTGAAATGACGTCATCTCTGAAGGTAAATTGCATGCTGCTCGCCCTCAGTCGTACCGTACGAAAACAGCGACGCAAAAGTATTTATTGTGCTTATTGAAGCCGTCAAAAACTTAGGTATGGAACCAAGTCACCCAATCTGTGTCAACAGAAGGCCTCGTGGGTCTAGGGGTTTCCAGGACATATCGAAAGAATTGCGTCCAAGAGTGAGGAGAAATGAATGCCAGCTGCGATGACCAACGTGCGCAATCGGTCTATCTCTCTCAACATGCTTAAGAGGGCGGCGAGCGAGTCCGGCAGAGGGGTAACTGCTTAAAGTCATCCGACGTGAACGTGTTGTCTTCGGAAACCTCGCTGCCCTCCTCGCTAGGCAATTCGATGATATGGGGCTGTCTTGTTGAAACTGCAAAGTTCATAGGTAGAGGGAATGAAACAAGAATAATCCAACATGTATTGCTACGAGTCACTCGCCATGCTCGTCACTTGACACGGGCTGAATCGTCGCGTTCAGTAACAGTCGGCGAGCTCGTTGGCTGTTTCTAGCCGCTGTTCCAAAAACTCCGGTCGTGATTTTGGTGTGGAAGTCGATTCCTCGAGACCAGAATTTTCCGCGACCTATTTCAATGGTTCCAAGTCTCGTCTCCTCGATTTGAATCTTCGTGCTCAAGAACAAGGCGCTCGCGCTATTTTCTGCTACTCTTCCGCTATTAAGCCTACGATGCTTTTTTCTGCGGTCGCCATCAGTGGAGGTGGCTATTCTGGCTATATTCTCGACACAGTTTCTCCAAGCTTGCTCCCCGATCGAGAGGATCGATTGGGAGCCTTGGTCGAAGTGCCTTGGCCAACATAAATGGTTGCATGTAAATGTTAAGAAAATATCTGGTTTACCAAATTTTCTTACCATTGCCATTGCATCCTGATACTTTTGAATCATATTTCGAGGACTACCAGTGAAGGAAGAAGGTAAAAATAACAATCCGTCCAGTCCTTAAGTTTTCTTGATCAGGTCGTGCAAACAAAGCGTCCGCAAGGCCAGCATATGTATCTACTCGCAATTTTGCCTGTTCATTCTGTCACCTTCAGTGCGGCAGTAATAATCAACAATTAACTGTTGAGTTAATTTCCCAGCATTATTTATTGGGTTGAAATTTCCCTTAGGAGGACATCCTCGAACCTTAAGTCTGTAGTATACATACTATCGCATTGAAATATTTTGATGAAAGTTAGTTTTACGTTCTCCTCCAGCTAGCAGTGAAATATGCCAACCTGGTTCCCCACAAGGCCAAATCAATACAGAAGACATTGGATCACAGTGCATGCTGTCAAAATCTACACTTTTTAATTTAGACTGTCGAATATGTTGTCTAAAATTTTTTGACATGTCACTGTTTCCTATGAATAAAGCTTTTATATCATCAATAATACATATTTCAGATAATTTGAATTTTTTTTAAAACAACATAACTGAAATAACTGGCCGAATTCTTTTCACATGAAAAATGCAAGGCATTACTATAGGAACAGATAGATACTGTTTAAATCACCTAAATTAGACGGTGATAAATTTAAAATGTTATCAGAAAGAGCACATCGATACTGGCTTGAATGGCGCTTCTGACTTTTTTCTTTTGGCATAATATTTTTTATTTTTGTCTTGCCGTTTCTGTTTACTGTTTTTTTGTAGTAAAACACTGTAGTGGCCATCATGACCATTTCTGTCGTACAATAAATTTATGATTATTTTCTCTCTAGAGTTTACACCCTACAATCATGCGAGTGAAATACAGTGACGAAAATATTAAAAATTCTGGTTGCTGCATGTAATTCTAAGAGGCCACCATACACTCCATTTCTTGATATAATATTAAAGTAATCATTTTCATTAGAGATAGGAACACCATAAGATCCATCACTGGTAACGAAAGAATTAAAGAAAGTCCAGTTCTCAATGACACGTTTCACAATTTTATCGCGAATAAGCGAGTAATGATCTTTGGTGCCATAAATACATACCAACAGGGATCGAAATAGACAGTTCCCATCCCCTTCAATTTTTCGAACATCGTAAAAGCTTAAAGATCTCATAATATCCTATGAGAAAAAGAAATGATTTAACTAAATATATAAAATCAAAATAGCTTCAAAACAATGACTGAATATTGTTTTCTCACAACAATCCCTGGCCTCGGACGAATATTCGTAACTTTCTTTATTGCTTCAGATGCGCATGAGCAGAAGTGCCGAGTTTGGTTTTAAAAAAACCTTTGCCTTTTAATATATAAGATAAGTAAAAATATGAATGTTCGAAATACAGAAAAAATAAATAAATATTTATTGATGAAAATTCTACAATCTGGATTCGAACTGGCAAACTTCAGCTCTTCAAAAGTTCCCAGTGCGAATTCAGCCTGTGAAGTTTTCGTTCCTATTTTCATAAATCATTTAACCATCTGAGGTTTTACGTAGGATAAACCCTCATCGAACATTCTTAATTATTTATTGGGTTGTTTTTAATAAGTGCGTTAAATATTTTATCTGCAAAGACGATCTTACTGAAATAAAAAGTAGCGATTAATCTTTGCAGTTAAAAGAACTGTACTTCGCCCACACCAGTTATAAACCTCATCCTTCTTTCCACTCTGGATAGCCAAGACCATTTTAATCTTCTACGATGTTCGTTCAAACTACTAGACTTTCTAACAGATCAACTTCGCTTAGCCCAATTCCTGCCAAGCAAGTGAAAGCGCTTTTCGAATGAACTGTACATTAGCAGAAATTGCAATGGGTTTCCTCGCAGTCTCATAAGCAAGAACGGCGATTTTTCTTGGCCTGCCCGTTCACCAGATTTCACGGCCCCAAGTATTTACCCTGGGGGTATCTAAAATCTAAAGTTTTTCTAAGAATACCTGCCAAGAACCAGGGAAGAACTAAAGGAGAGAATTCGCAACATTCCATTGGAACGGTTATGTGATATTATGGGCACCTTCGCTCTTCGAATCCGACAATGTGTGTAAAGCCAAAGACGACATCTTACAGACACTATGTTCAAAAAATGAATATTTAAGATATATGAAATTTTAACTAATGTACATCATATTTCTTGTAAAACAATAAAATACGTTCATTTGCTTTTTACTTGTGATTATATGAAATAGTGCCTGTCTTTGCCCCACCCCTGCACTTGTTCGTGTGTATTATAAAGTTTTCCACCATTTCTGTTTTGTATGTACGTAGATGCATGTGCTTGCACAAATATTCTGTAGTACATAAACTGAAGACTACTCAATGATTTTAAATACAAATATCTAGCAAAAGCATTCTTTCTTGTGAAGAGCTCGGCAATGAGTTGAACTATTTCGAAAACAAATACAGGGTGTTTCAAAAGGTAAAATCCAAATTTCACACACTATTAGAAGGCATGAAGGAGAACAGATTCTGTTAAAACATGAGGGGTCGGAACTCACCATTGCCAAGGTAACATTAGAGGGGCGGGCAGTAATCAGAATGCACATGAAAACGCATAAGTAAATATGTACTTCACACACGTTTAATATGTTACTGTGAATCCACTGAAGCTTTTCAAAAGCTGCACAAAATGTGAGCCAGCCTTGGTCTAACATGCATGGACTCCTGCATTCGGCCAAAGATACTGGGCATTTCTCTGATGTCGTCTGAAAGAACTGCGATGGGAGCTGTCAGATCTCCAATGCTTGTCACAGATGTTCGGTACACAACTGATTTCTTGTGGCCAAAGAACTGCAACTTGTTTGTGTTGTGCCATTGTTTACATGCTTTATCACTTGTCATTTGCTCTCTCATTAACTTGACAATGGTTAAGTTTGACCCCTCATGTATTAACAGAATCTGTTCACATTCATGCCTCCTTATCTGTGAGTGAAGTTTGAATAATACCTTTTGAGACACCCTGTATATTCACAAAATTCTACAGAGGGCAAAGGATTGTAAAATGAGTATTCTAAGATAGGGAACCACTAGTCAGGAAAGCATATTTAAGGAGCCAGCAGCTTTTGAACAAGTAATATGTTGTTGTAAGCTGCTTTTTGTTTTCACAGCAAACAACAGAGCAATCAACAATATTTTTATTCATAAACAACTTACCCCACATAGCAAAAATTTGGCAATTATTTACAGCTGAGACAAAAATGTATTCAAAGTGGCGACCACTAGTCTTATTATTGATGCTTTTTGATAGTGCTTCTGCCACATGATCCAACACCATCCTCAAAGTCTGGTGTACGAAAGTTCTTTGTTTAGCACCCTGGCCAGCTCTCTGTGGCTTGAATGACCCAACCTTTTGTTAAGGTCATATTCGTGGCGAGATATGTCTTCCAATTCGGATAACACATTTTGTGAAACTTTTCTCTATACGTTCATTCGGCCTACTACATCTAGCTGCAACATATATTAAATGCGTGTCTGCAAGTTTCCCTGATGAGTAATGCTCGATATTCGAGAACAAGGGGTATAAACTGAAAACTTAAAGAACTATCACCTTGGAAACAGAACAAGTGATTAGGTATTGTTTTGCAACATAGCTCCATTAAACATCGAAGCAATAAGCCGTTTGCTATGAAAACAAACACAGCTTGCAAAAATGTTCTTCTTGGTTGCCATGGCAACGGGGCAGCCATTTTCGATGAAAAGATAAGACCAGCTGGTTGCCCCCTCCACCCACCATTTTTACAAACGGCAGCAATTTTTGTTCTTCTTATAATTTTTAATAATTTTTATGAATAATAATTCTGTATTAAATACTGATAAAAAGATAAGAAAGATGAAAAGATAAAAAAAAGAAAAAAGAGAAAGAAGAAGAAATGGAAAAAAGAAATAAAGAAAGAGAGAGAAGGAAAGAAAAAGTCATAGAGAGAAAAAAGAGAAGACAGTGGAAAGAGAAGAAAGAGCACGAAGAAGGTGAAGGGGAAGTGCTTTTTGGGGATAGGCTGCCTCTCCCTCCTACCCTGTACTTGGTGTTGGTGGTCATGAACTGCTTGTTATGTCGCCAGAGTGCTCTAGTAGTGACATACCAGGGGTTCCGGTCCACCCATGCCTTGCAGGCAGGTGGTACGTTGAGGCAGCCGAGGCACTCTGAGACTCGACCACGGCGCTGGTACCTGTGCAGAAAGTGACGGGCAGAGCTTAGGTAGTTGTAACACTCCTTTGAGATGCCAAGCACCACCGCTACACACAAGGATAGCCGTTTCTTTGGGCTTCGAAGGGGACTGATCAGCACTCCCCGTATGCCTTTGCCAAGCGCATAAGAGCCGTGGTGATTCGGTTAACTAGGGATGGATTGGAAACCTCCCCTGACTAGTTCATCTAGAGCGCTTTGGCAACATAACTGGTGGTTCAGGACCACCATAGTGACCAGCTGGTCTTATTTTATCTTTTCATCTTATCTTTGCTGATAAAAAACGGTCACGTGGGGGCCATTTTGTGTACCACCACCTGACGTGAGGGCGTGGTGGGCGTGGCCGGATTGCTGCCATCTTGGTACATAAATCCAGGGGCGAAGATTAACCTGGCACACAAAGGACTGCTCTTACTACTCACGTGGAGAGACACCATATTTAATAGTTTCCAATCAAAGAGAGAGACACCAGTTTTTCATTAGACGGATTTTGTAGATAACAGAATAACGAACAAAATGGTATTCGTTTAAATTAATTGAAGTTGGGGAAAAGTATGAAAATACTGATTAAAAAATTAACTTGTTATTATTTTTTATTAGTTTACAAGTGTTTTATCTTATGGATAAGAAAACTTTTTTGAAATACAATCCATAAGCTAATGCAACAAATTGTAAAATAAAAAAAACGACATATACAAGCATAAGAGGATGGCTAAAAATCCCAGTAAATTGTCAAAAATTCTATTGTGGTTATTTTTTTCATTAGTTTTTTGAGCAAAATTCTGAAAAACGCGTCAACTTAATTTGTTTAAAGATGCAGTAAAATTTTTTCATCACATTTGAAGAAGTCGCGTTTTTTTTTTCCAAAATACGTGCTGTTTGTAAAAGAATAACTCATTTAGTAAAAATGCTCATATTTCATCAAATATTACCATATTAATATTCTCATTGGAGGGTAACGTCTTTACTATAGTTTGTCAAGTTTCCTGAAAATGACATTGCTATTGTTTGAAAACCCTGCATGTTGTATACAAAAAAATTTCCGTTTTTTAAAGAAACCTTTATATCTCCATGAATATATGTGTTATTCTCATACAAATGAACACAGATAAGTGAAATAAGCCTCCTAATCATTTGCTACAGCTACAACGTATTTCAAACATTATTTTTACAGGTTGATTCCAAATATTATTTTTTTTTGTTCAATTCGTTATTGGTCCCCTATTTGTCTTTGTGACAAATCTTTGCTGAAATATATGAGGTTTAACATTCTCTTTACACCTCTGACGTTTCAGCATTGTTTGTCAAGTTTTTTTCTAGATATTCGAAAAGTGTTCCTATTATTCTCTCCAGCCCCTGTAAGAATACTAAATTAATAGTAAAACAACTTCAATATGAGGCATCAGCAGTGAAAAAACTTTATTCAAGCCCCAATGCATTGAAAATCGTAATAAATTATGCTGTAAATCGGACTGAAAAGCAAGAAATTACGGAAATTTACGGAAATGAAGTTACGGAAATTAGGAATTATCCAAAAATCCCTATATCCAAATATTGGCTTAGGCCAAAGGGAAAGATTCCAGCTACCAGTACTTGCTTATCATAATTCCTTAACTCTATAAATATTTGAAAACCACGTATCGTATTAAAGACACAAAGAAAAGTGACATAGTATAAAGCATATCAATACGCATTAATAACAACTGATGCATAAATAGTGCAAGTTGAAGTACATTACCATCTGAATGGTCCTCTCCGACCTCAATCATAGAGTGGCAGTAGTTCGCATAAGAAAGACCATTAGAAGTTCGTGGGGATGGAGCTCCAGGATTAAATCGGTGTCTCGCCTCAAAATTCCCTTCCTCAGACGATGGGCTAACACTATTAGACAGGGAATTTAGCGTAAGAATTTTCAATATTCGAACCACGTCCACAGTTCGTTGAAATAAAGAACTTTTAATTATTTGAATAATGTTCAGACTCCAAGGTTCAAAATTTATTTACCAACACAGCACAGTTACAGCAGTTTTTCAAAGTGTTTGTGTCGTTCCACAGTTGGCGGTTGTGGCAATTGAAGAGACCATCATTGGTGAACCGGGCTTCATCAGAAAATAAGACAAGTTCACCAAACGTTGGATTGAAGGCAACATTCCAAAGATATCAGTCGGAAAAGTGTATACGTAGTTGGCAGTCGTTAGGTCGCATAGCATGCACAGTCTGTTCGTGGTATGGATGTTGCCTATTATCATGCATGGCGTTCCAGACAATTGCTTGGCCGGCCCTCACAGCTTGTGCTACTGCACGGGTGCTTATTGAGGGATCCTCTGCAATCCGTTACATTATCTCCTCTTCCACACGTTCACTTTTCACTTGTCTTGGAGTTCTGCTGTAACTGTTCTGCGTTAGTAAATAAAGTTTTTGCGCAAAACTTGTGTAAAGAAAAGTTGTTTGCTTTGACTATCCCTACTACCTTTCCAAGTTTAGCAGTGGAATTAATTTTTACCCTGTATACCAAACACAAAATTATCCCAGGATCCGGCTTTGCCGATGTGTGTGAAAACGTCATAAGAAAACATTGAAAACGACTAAGAATTAATGCTACTTATCTGGTTCGCAGTCTCCTCTCGCTAATATCCTTCGCACACATAGAAAAATCATTCAATAAATGTCGCACTCAACATTAGCCATCGTCTGGTTTTCAATATGATATGTCCTGTCCGAAATCATTATCGCCTCTCTCTCTCTCCACCTTTCCCATTGACTTCCTCGTTATTACTTCTACATCTACCTACTGTAGCACCCAAAAATCAACAAAAATTATAGTGTATCAATTTTTTTCCATTATCGTAGAGAATACGCGTGCTGCAGATTTTTCGCCTCTCCTCTCTCTCTACCAATAAAGTATCCACCACTATTTCCCGTAGGCTTAATAGAAGAAGTCGCAAGTAGAACCCTGCCTGGATACCAGAACGCCGCTGTTTCGATTTTCTTCCAGCATTTACCCGAACTTAAACCACGATTTTGGAACAGTAGTCTGGTAAGGTGCATGAATATTTGGGCCATAGAACTTCTATGGAGCCTATTCTATCTCAGCTTTCATATATTACACAAAGAAAGGTCCCACTCCTGAAGCCAATAACTCTTTTCTGAAATTTGAATCCGGACAGTGTTCTACCAATGCTCATATCTCAAGAAAAGCAAGCAGGTTGTATTTTGGTTAAGGTTGACGGTCGTCACTAACAACTAACAACCCCCAGACAGTTACCTTCACCCCCACTCCACTTCCTTCCACTTACCTGCCCCCGTCAATCGGACTCCATTCGGCCTGTAAACACCATACAATGCGGGCACCTAAAGAAAATCGGATTAATGGAGTACGTTAGGAAGAAATTCCAAACGTCCGAGAATAATTGTTAAGACAGAACTTACCTTTTCGAATGATGCTCATTATTCCCAAAGAAATCAAAACTCCGATCGTCTTCACGAATCTCCAAGAGAGTTTAAATTTCTTGTTGTAAACTTTAAATTGCGTATTTTAAACCTAATTGTAATTGTTGTTTTTTCTTTTGGAAAAAATATAGTAATTTAACCTGAAAAAGACATTTAATTGTTAAATGAGTTCTGTTTGAATACTGAAATCAACTTAAGACTGTTCTAACGATTTAAACTTACCTCTTATGTTCTTTTATAGTTCTGTCAAAGCCGCGGGTTAAAAGAGGGTGTTCCCCTCAGCAGATGAATAAATCGGAACGCGATGAGATAAATATTAACCGTGCAATGTAAATTTTCCTTGCCATAAGTTTGGCTGAGTTTTAAACCTCTATACCTATGTATTGTTTAAATGATTTAATAAAGCCACGGCTATTTTGGCCAGACGTTATCGTTTTTATTCATTACTGTTAAAATAATTTCACACCCGCCTATCCCACCCTTTCCTCAAAGAATTAATAATGAAAGCGCTGACGTTTTACGAGATGAAGACTAAAGAGAAAATCGTTTTTCAGATGACTGTCGAAGCCTACCCCACCAAACCTTGTTAGACGGAGCCAGGATTGTGCGGGGAACCCTCAAGAGCTAAACTTGTGCGATACACTACCTTGGTCTTACACTTACTTACTTTATCCTATCCTCTGATCTCTCATGGGACGCTCATGTTGATACTTTGCTTGCAATGTAATAAAAAACAAGGTATTATCTCTAGACTTTATTATCTTCCTTTCAATATTTTTGTTTTATTATATTACTTCTGGATACATTCTTCTCTCTGCTACGGTTTAATATTCAGGGATTCTATCATCACCGTTAATCTATCTAGAGTATTCACATTACACAAATGGTTCCTTCATTCGCTTTTAAACTTTCCAAAATTTTCTCCTGCGTCCCAATATTTTTCTTTTTTACAATTTTCCAACGTATACTCACAATTTTCCAGTTATATTTTTGTCCTTATGCTCGTTTTTTTATAAACTTCTAATGTTATCTACTCCAACAATGATATTCTGCCACTACGATACCCGTAGCCATTATACATGAACCCGCCAATGAAATACGTTTACGGTCCTCTTTTTTAAATTAACGGAACCGTTGTGTTTCATTTGCTGGGATAAAATGTTTGGTCTCTCTACCTTTAGTGATTCGCTCTTCAGTTCCTTACTTGTTTTTTCGTAATTTGTTAAGAACGTTTTGTTTTTCACATGTTCCATTAGATAACCGTTTATTCATTAGTGGTCTTCAATTTAATACCCATAGTTAGTAGTAAATATGTTGGTATATTTTTTTAGAAATCCTTTTTCTTTTCTTTTTTAATGTCTTTTTTAATAACTGTATATTATAGCTATATACGTGGCTATTCATTGTTATCATTTATTACTTTATACGAATAATTTATTGCCATTTTGTCTATCCTTATGATTGTCACTATAATTTGTCGTTTCATTTTGATTTTATTATACTTGATTAGTTTTAGTTTTTGCTAACCTTTTTTATGATAGCAGTACTATGTTATCTTGTTCTAGGTGCCCCGAGGCCTAACTCGTCGGTTTTAAACCATACTGGCCTCATCGGGCACTACTGTTAAATTTATCTAACCTTTAAAGATAAATCAAACTATAGATTAAATCTTGTAAACATTCCAAGAAGGAATTTTAATAGTGAAGCAGAAATACATTTTTGCATTTATTAAAAAGAAATTAATCTCCCCCAGAGTAAGTGAAGGCAAGTATAGCAGATCCTGCGGTCATCTATTTTTACCCCTTTATCTGCACTTTCTACCTCTCCCCAAGTTTTTTATTAAAAAATTGATTTTCTCAAATGTAATAAAAGCAGCCCTTTGGGTACCAAGTTGAGGTTTGACCCCTTGAGGGTCTAGGTACCAAGATAGCGGTGGTCAGGGCCCATCACGCCCACACCTCAGGCGGTGGTATCACAGATTAACGATTACACAGATGGGACAATCAATGCTAAGCGAAGGGAAACAGGATGACTCATCAAAACGATTGTAGCAGTATAGTGGGACCGCAGACTAAAAAACCATAGCAGATTAATGCAAAACGTCTTGAATTGGGTTCTTAAACATTTTTTCCTGGACTTTTAAAATTTTTATATCGAAGAAAAATTTTTAAAAGGATAGTTATGTTAATTTTTATTCTATAATGTATTTTTTTATTCGTTTAGAAGATATTTTGATCTATTTAAAAAAATTTCAAATATAAATTCATTGTTTTTGTAAAGAATTAATTTTTTTTGCTGTAGATTAAAAGGTAAAAATAAAGAAAAGCGAAAAATCTAAAGCACCAAATTGTTAGTTGTAATTAACTTTAATTAATTTTAAAGTCAAGTTACTGTTTGATATCTATTCAATTTTTTACACAACATTAAACCTTTGACACCTAAAATGTTCTTTTTTTAATTTACTTAAAACCACATGTATTCATATTCAATTCTGCCTAAGTGAATGAAGAAAACCATCATTTAAAAATATATAACTTCGGTTTTGAGAGCAAAATGTTGCGACTCGACCGTTGATGAAATAATGAAAAAATATATATACTATTTTGAACGTATAGTAACATACTACATTTATTACTAATAAAAAATAATATAAATAAAGATAAATACCATTTTCCATGAAATTGAACAAAATCAATCAATGCAAAAGTCATATATTTCTATTGTGGATTGTGGAGCAGCTATGGGAGCAGTTTTCTATTCCTTGATGACACTAAATAAATTTTACCATCTACAACTGTATCATCACACATTCAAGCTGAAATAATGCTAAATTTTGAAATTGAAGGATTCCAAATCCTGAAGGCATATTTATGATAATCAAATGACTTTTGTCTGCTTGATCTATTTTGGTGTTTTCAATAAGTGTATACATTTACAAATATCTAAGAAGCTATATCTTCTCATATCATTTACTCCTAATTCGTTTCTTATATCAGAATATTATTCCGAATGTTTGCTGGGAACTAAATTATAACAGAATAAATACAGTTTGGCAAAAATTTATATAATTTTTCTGAACTAAATCTGATCATACCTTATTTCTGCAGAATATACGTTGATGATTCTTCTATAATTAGAATTATAATTTCTTGACTTAAAAGATTTTCAAATATTTGGATTAGTGTAACATGTGCATAATTGGAATAAACAGATTCCGGCAAAATATACAGAGAATCTGAAATATTCTTTTTTTTTGATGATATATTTTGCTTTTCTTGTCTTATTTCTGTATGTTTTCATGTTAATATGTCTTTTTTGACATGAATAACCCAAAATTCTTCGTTGACACAACTATTTCTGCTTTAGTTCGTAATTGCCGACCATTCAAGTTAAGAACTAACCCACCCTCGTCTACATTTGAAAATTCTTCTTCAGAATTTTTAATAACATCAGATGATTCAATTAAAAAATTTTCTGTGAAAATTGCAAACCTATGTTTCAACTTCAAAGTAAAGAAATCACTAATGGCAACAAAACTTTTTTACTTGGAAACTATAAGAGGGTAATTCTGGATTAATTAATTCACTCACTATACCATCAAAGATATAGGTCGACACGCTCAAAATATGTGAGGCTGTTACTAATAAAAACATTTAAATATTCTACACTTGGAAAACATTAAAACAGTGATTAATTTATTATTATATGCAATACAACTCATTTGATTGGTAAAAAGTTGTCCTGAGAAATTGACTTTGGGTTTAAACATATTTGTTGAAATTAAAAATTTCTCAACTGTGAAATGGTGCAATGAAAATAGAGTTAAAAAAAAAACAAAGAGGAAAAAAAACCGAAAAAAATAGCATATTTTTAAACATGAACTTGTTACTAAATATTTGTTTTCATTCATTTATATTCGTTTTTATTTTACTCAGCAAATTTCTCCTATTTGTATGTTCTAAAGTCTAAAAAAAACATTTCAGCAATGGAGTCATCTCCTCTTCTGCAGATAAAAATTATCTGGGTATATTACAAGCACAGATTAACTATAACAAGCTAAACTTTGTTGGCAAGCTATTAAACTTGATCTGCAAAGTAACGTGGATGTTTGCGAAAAACGCAGTGGCTATGTACGGTTACGTGTCAATTCGTCGAGGATCAATTCGTCGAGCGTCAGTTTGTCGGCGTCAATTCGTCAAGCGTCCTTTCATTGAGAGTGTCAGTTGGTCGCGCGGTTAGTTCGTCGGAGGTCAATTCGTCGAGCGTCATTTCGTTGAGAGTGTCAGTTGGTCAGGCGGTCAATTTGTCATTGACAAATTCGTTGGGTGTTTCAGTTGGTCGAGATAATAAATAAATGGTCGAAAAAAAACTTTTAAGAACATTTATTAACGAAAATCAACAAATGGCGTTACTGTTAAAATGTGTATTTATATATAGCTTTTGCATGTAATAATCGACAAACGATAATCTGATAATAAAGGAAACAATACAAAAGGCAGAGGGGGGGGGGGT
>JAHWFO010002063.1:1117951-1155147 GCA_023313115.1 Rhysida immarginata
TTTGGTGACTCTTTTAATGTGTTTCGCGCTGATAGACGAGGTCATTCCCGTGGTGGAGGAGTGCTTATAGCTGTTCCAGCATGTTTACCTGTCTCTGCAATTGATTTTGAGCCGTCAACACAAAATATTGATGTCATTGGAGTTAGATTGAAAAAATTATAAAGAAAAAATATGGATGAAGGTGGTGATGTCTGTATTTGGACGGTGTATGTTCCTCCGTTATGTTCAGCAAGTGATTATGAAAGCTTTTTGGAACAGTGGGCAGAAGCTATTTTAATGGAGAAATCTGATATCGTTATTACTGGCGATTTTAACTTTGTAGACGATAAACGATATAACGGAACAGCCTATTATGCCAAGCAAACACAAGCTTTGACTAGCCTATGGATGAGCGAATCGGATCTGATGAATTATAATGAAACTGGTTATCATTTAGGAGAGAGTTTGGATAAGGTTTATGCTAATTTCCTGGTACAGGTGGATTATACACAGGATATTATCTTGCAGGATGACAAGTTCCACCCACCTCTTAACATAACACTTACCTAATTATAAAGGGAAAATGGTATTACTCCCGATGGGGAAATACAATTTTCAAATCGCCAATTATTCTGTAATGATCAAATATTTTTTAAATTGGAACCGGCTCCCCTTGAATCAGTTAACGCAAGTTGATAAGGCCTGCAATTATATTGAGACAGTGATTAAAGAAGCTATTGATCAGTTTGTTCCAATTAGAAAATGGTGGAAAAAAGAGAGTTGGAACTTTGTGAAATTCCCTTTGTGGTTGCATCCAGATACAGTTAATCTGTCGAAAGAAAAACAAAAGTTGCACAAACTTTATAAGAAATCAGGGAATCTAAATGATTACATATTGTATAAAATGTGTAGAAGTAATTTTAAAAAACGGTTACATGAGAATCGTGAAAGCTATCATTGTTCGCTTGAACAAGAAATTTTTACCGAGCCTCGTAGATTTTGGTCGGTGGTGAGTCGTTTGACTGGTAAGAGAAGGAAGCAATTAGATCTACACTGCGATCAGTTTGTTGCGGAGATGGCAGATCATTTCGCAGCAACTATGTCTAATAATTCTAAATTACAAGTCGACTGCGACCTCTTAAGAAGGATATAGGAAAATTTAACTGAAACATTCATTTTGAGAAAAGTAACTACAGAAGAGATTTTGACAACAGCACGTAAAGCATCTGCGTCAAAAGTTTGTCATTTTGAGAACATATCTGATTTTATTTTTAAGGGTTGTGTAGAGGCTCTTTTAACTCCATTGACCATTATTTTTTAATCTTTCACTTAGCTCGGGTAAATATCCTACAGACTGGAAGAAGTCGATTTTGCAGCCGTTACCAAAAATTAAAAACGCTTCTATACCGTGTGACTATCAACATATATCTCTGATTTGTTTTCCAGCAAAACTTCTTGAAACTTTGATATCACGGAGGCTAGCATATTATGTGGAGTCTAGGCTACCAGATGAGCAGCATGGATTTAGAGCATGATGTTCAACTCAGACAAATCTGGCGAAATTTACTCATGTTCTTACCTGTTGTTTGGACAATCGTAAACAGATTGATACTATTTATCTTGATTTCGCCAAGGCATTTGATAATGTGAATGTGAATTTACTCCTTGAGAAATTAGCTTTTGTCGGTGTGTCTGGTGTTGCTCTTGAATGGTTCTGGTCTCTATTGACAGGAAGAAGCTTTGTGTTGAATAGTGGATCTGTAGCGGCACAGTGCCGCAGAATGAAAAGCGGGGTTCCGCATGGTTCCCCCCTGGGACCCATTCTGTTCACGATTTTTGTGGCTGATCTGAGTAAAGTATTACCAGAAAGGAATTTAAATTGTTTAATGTATGTAGATGATTTAAAAATCTTTAGTATGATTGAAAGTTGGGGGGATTGCGTTATGCTGCAAAAGGCTCTAGATAGAGTAAGTATCTGGGCCAAATGTAATGGGCTTCGTATAAATGCGGACAAAACTTTTATTCTTTCCCCTTTTATTTATAGTTACAGCGTAAGTGATAAGGTATTAGAACGAAAGAACAGCACTATAGATCTAGGAGTGCTGATGCACTCTTCTCTCTCTTTCAGTTTACATGTAAACTCATTAATACTGGGTATTAAAAGACTGGGTAATCTGAAGAGACTAACGGCTTATTTTAATCAGTATAATACGGTTTTAACACCGTATAAAGCGATTGTCGTACCTAAAATTACTTATTGTCTATGGATTTGTTATGACGGAAACAGTCAAGCCGTTCAAATACTGCAACGGAAGATCTTGAGTTTTAAAAACTTTTAAAGAGACGTTTTTATATTTTTAATAATAATAATAATAATAATAATAATAATAATAATAATATACAATACTCATTTCCAAAAAAGTTGGGACAGTGCAACATATAAGAAGAACTCCAACATATTTGTTTGGATTATTGTATCGCCGTTTATTTCAACGCATTACAATACATAAACAATAAATTAGGCATGGGATCACATATCTTATATGCTTAAAGAAAGATACAGGTGGTTTCCCTGTTTGGCACGTGCAATACACTCCCAAAAAAGTTGGGACAGCACGGCGTTTACCACGGTGTGGCGTCACCTCTCTTCTTGATGACACACTGTAATCTTCTGGGCATCGATGACACCTATCTTTCTAACACCGTAACTGGAATTCTGTCCCATTCCTGTTGGATATAAGTTTTCAGCTGTTCAACTGTCCGGGGTCGTCGCTGTCGTAGTTTTCATTTAATAATACGCCAAACGTTTTCTATAGGCGACAGATCCGGGCTGCAAGGGGGCCAATCCAACATACGAATGCGCTGCATGCGGTCTGGCGTTGTCTTGTTGAAATGTACACTGACGTCGTCCAAACAGGCGCCTCTTAGATGGCACCATAGCTTGTTCCAGGATCTGTATATATGCTTCAGCATTGACGGTGCCATTGCAGATGTGCAAGTCTCCCATTCCATGGCCACTAATACAGCCCCAGACCATGACAGACGGTGGTTTCTGTACCGAACGCCTGCAGCACGCGGGAATATCCTTTTCGTCTTTGTTCCGGAGTGTACGGCGTCCATTATTTCCGTAAACAATCGTAAAGGTTGATTCATCGGACCACAGTATGTTCTTCCAGCGTGCTTGGGACCAATTGCGATGGGCTCAAGCCCATATCAGACGGCGACGTTGCTGTCGTTTGTTGATGTATGGCTTCCGTTGTGCACAGTATAACTTAAGTTTGCATTTGTGGATGCACCGGTGTACAGTATTCAACGATAATGGCTTCCCGAAGAAATCGCGGGCCCACTTGGCTATGTCCGTAATCGCAGCATTTCTATGCGTGACGCAGTGACGCCGGAGGATCCGAAGAGCTCGAGCATTCAGAATAGGTTTTCTACCTTGGCCTTTCCGAACTGTGATCTCACCACTATCTCGATAGCGCTTGATAATATTATGTACTGTAGATGATGACAGGTTAAATCTTCTGGCTATTGCACGCTGAGAAACGTTGTTTGTGAATTCTTGAATGATTCGAACACGAAGATCTTCGCTAACTGGCTTGCCTCGACCCATCGTTCCGAATAAGTTACCTGAACGACGGATGGCAACTGTTATTTATACGGAATGTAGTACGACGTCATCATTCTAGATTATTCCCGAACAATTCGGAAGGTTCCACTACTAACGGCGCTTTCTACAACGTATGTCCCTACTATTTTGGAACGTGTTGCAACACCCTCATTCAAAATGAACGTCCCGGCCACGATACAAAATGTTTTGGTGCACACAGTACATTTATGTCATTTCATAAACGTATCTGCTATTTTGTCTTCGCGAGAAAGTTTTGTTACCTCATCCCTTTTTGTTTTTTCTATATATTTTGCACTGTCGGAACTTTTTTGGAAATGAGTATTGTATATTTAGAGGAAATTTGTAATATGAATACTATAGTTAAAAATGTTTTTTTAATATATTATTAAAGTACTAAGAGGCCAAATACGGATTAGTGATTTGTTAAATATTATATGTGTACGTCCCCAGTTAACCTTAAGGAATTATAATTTCCTAGAAATTTTGATAAAATGGAGAACAAATCTCTGTAATACTAATCCTTTTTATAAGCTTCTTGTTAATTATCACATATTTTTTGATAAGATAGACGCGTTCTCCATGGAAACCCCTAGACGTAATATATTTGGTTAGATTTCACGGTATCTCCTCTTTGGGTTCGTTTTAAGTTTACTGTTTGTATAAAAATTATTTTATTTATGGTTTTTTTTGGGTTTTTTTGTACTGTTTGGTCTTGATTGAAAATCTAGAATATCTGGAATATTTGGTGGGTTTTCCCTGCTGTTGTCACATTAATAATGATAATTATTATTTTGTTATTATTAATTTCTTGTCTGACTCGGCCTGGTGGTTGGCTTTGTTTTTATTTATTTATTTATTTATTATTATCATCATTATTTTTTATTATTATTACTATTATCTTTTTTTTTCTTTATTAGTCTATTTTTATGTATCATTAACCCCGTTTTGGGCTTTGGCCTGTTGGGGGGCAACAAAGGGCTTCTTCATCTTCCGATTTATATGGCGGATTGTATCCCTGCTGTTGCAACATTATTAATATTATTATCATTATTATTATTATTATTATTATTATTATTATTATTATTATTATTATTAAAATTACTACTAAGGCAGTTATAATTCGCGTATTATTCTTCTACATCACAGTCATGTAATTCATTTCACCTTAATTTTATCTATTTGGTTTATTATATATTCATTTATTCATATATTCCAATAATCACTTCATTACAACTTTACTGATCAAAACGATGCAGGCATAAACAATATTATTATGAACCAATCTCTCACATTCTTACTCCACACATCCCCCCCCCCCCACCATATAAAACTTGTCTATCCCGACTGCACTATCATATTCCCGTGATAACATTTATACAAATATTAATTGTATAGCAATATAAATCTTATAAAAAGCTGTTCATACACTTTTATCCTTTATTTAGATAAGTTTATCTAGTTTTTCGATTAAAAAAAGGGAAAGGGGGGGTTAAATTGCGGATAAAAATGTAAAAATAGACGTTCTCAGCGCTTCCGCTACTTTCCTATACCTTACTCGGGAGGATTAATTTCTTGTTTATTGTCTAAATATTCTGAATTGGTAGTTACACTTCCAGAGTAGAATGTCTCCCTTGCCCTATTATTTAATACAGGATGATTCAAAAGTTATTGTGAGTGGATGCCACCTCCGACCAGCCACTGCACAGTAACTTTTGAATCACCCTGTACTTAACCTAGATGACAGGCATATATAAAGCATGAATTAATACTCAATTTCCATATGTATTCAATAGCATTTTTTTCATTATTGCTTGACAAACCATTAATGAAATAGTAAACAATTCACAGTAATTAAGACAATTAGCCATTAATGAAAATAATTTGCTAAATATTAATATAAAATCCATATGCAAAAAATATCCGAAAAAAAAGATAATACGACTTTTCGTGCGAAAATATTTTCACACGGGTTCTGCTAGTGTTTTAAAAAGACAGATTTATTTTGCTGCCGATGGTGAGGAAAAATTACGTGAAAAAGTTTAATAATTAAGGTAAACAGCAATTCTGTAATACAGAAATACGTCGAAAACGCTTGGAAAAAATTTTGACAATGGTTTCAAGCAAATTATATTCCTATGCATGTTTTGTGTTCAATATAGTTTGCATTTATTGCAATTACAAAAACAAATGAAATCAACGTTATTTTAATAATTGATGCTTTGGATAGAAACACTAAAGAAATTAACTTTTGAACTTTCCTGAATAGAGTTCTCATTATCATTTCTTCCAAATTTCCAAACTTCATATTAAGACTTTACTTTCTAATATGTCCTTATAGTCACAAACAAATGAAGTTCTAATTTAGCATAATCTGAGCATAGATTAAAATAATTTACACTGGATGCTAAAATTAATTCAATTTTTCTTTAACCCATTGCTTATAGGAAATAGTGAAAAAATTTGATATTGAAGATTTCACGCACATAATGAATTCAAACATTGCTATTAATGGCAGTGTTAATTTGCCAAAAATCTGAATCTGCTGATTTACTAATTGCTTTAAAATGAGTTAAGATTTCTTGTGGAAGTCCATGTTATCGTTTTGACTTGTCAAAACTTTTTGGCGTTCTTCACAGTTGTGATGAACTAAGAATTTCTTAGCCATGTAACCAGAGATATACTATACGACACTGGCTTTTTTTTTTAGTTTTATTTAGCGCCCCCCCCCCCCCAGCAGCATCTTTAGTTGATGTAACAGCTATGAAATGTTCTTTGCACATAATGAAATCTCTTATGATAAATATTCCTGATCATTATCAGTATTATGGATGGTGAATCTGGTTCTCTTTCCGAAAAGTGTTTCAAGTAAATTTTTTATTGGAAAACTGGCACATATAAATTGCCTCCTCCTTTTTGGTAAATTGTGCAGATAGTATTTTCTAAAACATCTTGATAATTGCCTTGTGATAATTTTTACATTTATTCCAATGTTTTTCAGAATATTAATAAGTTCTATTGTTTTCAATAATTGTGTCTAAGGATGCATCTCTACTTGCAAATCCTTTGTAAGGCCTCTGATCAAGATCAACAAGTTCACTAGTTCTTTCATTATAATCAAAATCTTCAAAATCAATTATTAAATCTTTTATTCTCATGTAACTTAAATTGATAGTCAATTTCATTTAATCATATAAAATACAGATCAGCATTTTACTCTTTTCCATTTGGCTAACAATAATTTGTAAATTTTTAATAACCTTTTTATTAATTAAGTGCATGTTATGTACTCATGATTGCAGACACCAAACACCGAGTCAGGTTAGAGTTTATCTTTCTTCTCGATAAACATGTAAACATGAAAATAGAGTCGAAGAACAAAGCTCTTTTCTACAATATCCCTTGTTTCTTAATTTTTATGCAATCTTAAATTGAGTGATAACTAATTATAAATAAGTAGAAATAAACCTCTGGGGCTGTGGTTAATTACAGTGTGAAGGAACAGGAATCAAGTTCCACGTGACTACATGTGCTAATAAAAAATCAACTTTTTTTGGTCAAGTGAATCTTGTATTCCCTGTTTCTTCAAATTAATTCTAAACTTTTACAGCATAAAACTTTAGAAACATGAGAATCTCTACAGAACATCTCAGAAGTGGGTCTTTTCAAAATTCGTTTAAGTTTTTTCAAATTAAATTTTAACCTATACAACCTCTTCCTTGTCGATTTTAATGGATAAATATCGGATTTCTTCTTTTGTACACTGGAAGTTGGACAGCTGGATTTCTGTGGCATTAATGGAGCTGAGGCAGGCACTGGCTCTTCATGCTGCTCAGAATAAAAAGTTAACATTACTTAGTTGTTATATTTTATCAGGAGTGAAAATATTAATTATTTCTTTACTTAATATTTACTATTTATAGATAGACAACTCTAAAAACAATAAAGGCATGCAATATATAATAAGATTTATCTTGAAAATTAGTATTACACATGCTTTCTGGGTTCTTGTTCTAAATGAGGCTCTTTGAAATTATCATTACAAGGCCTTGTGAATTTTTTATAAATAATAATTTAATTTGTAAGAAATGTTTAAAATTGATTTTTATCTAGGAAAAACATAATAAAGGAAATGTTAATTTATTTGAGTTTAATCATCGCTTGATAATAATCACTTCGCATTTTTTCAAATTCATGTTGTATAATTTTAATAGGTATTCATCCCTATATAAAGCTATTGTCTATTTAGGGAACATTTTATTTTACCTCCACCCTCCTTTCAATAGGATTTTAATCACAGAGGTGTTGATTTTTTCACCCTCGCCATTTTATTTTATCAATAGGTAATGTGCGCGAGTAAATGAAATAAACGTGTCAGAGTTCAAGTTAATAAATGAAAGGACTTTATGATCCTCATTTTTCCCTAATGTCCTTCACCAAAAGCTCTATCATTTCTAAAAATTAAATTCGCGTTATATTTATAAGTGAAGTTCGAAATTGAGAGAAAACTTCTTTAAAAGGCAGTTAATTTCTAATATCTGACCAAAATCGCAAGCAGACTAAAAAGCATTTTTGCAAGCATCATTGCTTTTTGAAAGTAGGCGAAGCGCGCATTCCTTTAACTGTTCATGAAAACAATTCAAACTTATCAAGTAAATATTTATTCACCATGCAACTTTATAATGAAAGTATAGTTCCTTAAATATTAGGCACGAAAAAAAAATGATTTTGAAGTTCTAATTTTACGTAAATTAAACTGCAAATTTAATATAAAAATATAAATTTTAAAAGCATTATTTACCTTGTTTTGACAAGTTGCATTTTGGATGAAGTCTCACACATGTTATTCCAATTCTTAAGATTCTTTCTAACTTTTCATTAAAATAATAATTTAAGTTAAAACGATACTATATGAATGCAGTTTTCTGTAATTTTGTGAACATTATTGCCGATAATCTATCTTTGATCCCTGAAGGCATATGAAGCATTGTATGAAGCCCGTGGCATGTGACAAAGACTCGATTCGATTCTCTCTTCCGTTATTTCTCTTAACTGTTTCAAACATGCCTACTTTAGCGCTTCATTTTTGCATCGAATAACTCTCGAACAGTTGCTGCGAGCGCGCACCAAACCGGAAGGACGAAGTTTCGCCTCCTACTTTCCTTCATGGGTTGGAATTTAGTTTTCAACATCTACCCTGGCTACTTCTCCCAACTAATGGGAACAGATGCTTGCCAGTAGCCCAGTCAGGGCAGATCTATGCATGGCCATGGCTTACTCTGACAAGGTCTTACAACAAAAAATTCGCATTTGTTAATTTTCTATGGGTTAGAGATAACACACATTTTAAATTCAAGTACAAATGTATCCTTACTGTAAAGTTGGTTTGGTTCTGGTGTCGACATTGGAAAAGTAATTATTTAAAAAATATTTAATTCCTCCTGTGTTGCAGCCTGGTAAAAGCTAATGTGCTTTTGTAGTTCCCTTGGTGTCCATTATGTTGTATGGCACTATGCTCGTCGATCCTTTACACGCCTATATACCGTGTCTGAGCTCTACAACCTTCTACTTACTGTATACAGGGTAGGTGACTGGTTTATAAGGTCAGGGCCGTACCCAGGAGGGGGGGCTCAGGGGGCTGCAGCACCCCCCTGAAATTGTCCACAATGTCAACTAAATCTGTTACATGGGGGACCCCCCTCCACAAGCAGGATTGGGCCAGCCCCTATCAACCCCCATCCCCAAAAAATTTCTGGATATGGCCCTATATAAGGTCAAGAAAAGCTTAATTTTAAAAAGCGCGTTTTTATACAATGTCTTTTCATGCCAACTTCAACAATGGTGCACCCCTTGGACACTGAGTGTTTATTAATACCCTTGGCTCTCGCTGCATGATATTGAGAGCACACTCTTCACCCTACTCTTCTTCCTGCTCACCGAGTTAAAATTCGTTAAAATAAAGGTTTTTCCAAGTCTTTTCGTTCGTTGTCGCGCTTCTACGTGTTGTTTATAGACGTTCTGGTCATGTGATTGTCCCAAATACTTGCAATACGTGCTAACGTGAACAGCGCTTTGTTACAGCGACGTTGTTGACCATTACAAATGCGCACGATGTGAATAAAGGTTTCGAGGCTTGAATAGAGGGTCTGTGGGTCGGATTTTTGATGTCTGTATATGCACACGCTTAGGTATGACGTCTAAGAACACTTCAAGGCTCTGAATAAATTTTATTTACCCAACCACGTTTTAATCTTTATGATCACTGGCTGTGTGTGTTGTGCTGACAAGGGCAGTGATCTCGCGCAGTTTTCTTGTGAACTCTGCATGAATTAGAGAAATTATTTGCTTCCTTTGATTTCTATACACTACTTGTTAATCGAATAAACCGTTTATAGAAGCGGAAAAGCTTTATTTCAAAGCAAAGTCGATGGTTACTTCGCCGAGGCCCTTTGCTTCATATGTTCCATAAAGCAGCCGCTGATGCTGATTTCTCTCTCATGCCTTGCACGCTGGAAGCTGATTTCTTGTGAAAAACATGGGTCAAACAGTTTCACAATGTCCTAATTGGGAGGTCCAATTCTGTTCTCTTTAATGTTTGGCACAGTTATCATGTTTAAATACGTGTTTTTCATATGCCATTCTAAGGGGAATGCATCTACTGTTGCCTCTCATGGTGCTCGCAGGGGCAGTGGCTGTGATGGCGGTGCAGTGGAAAGATTCGTCGCTGAAACTGTTAAATTTTTAATCCATTAAATTTGCCGAAAAAATACAATGCTAAATGAACGTTTTGTGATGGCCCTATTTTTATAAGAATATTATTATTATTCTTATTATTCAAGAAGATTATTTTCAACAATTATTTTCTACGATAGCATGAACCTACGAATTTTATTTCACGTATCGAATCAGTTTCTTCATTCAACTTTTAACATTAAAAGGTTTAATATCTCTTCAATAAAAGCTTATAAAATTTCGCAACTTTTAATAGAAGATCAGAAGCTATGATTTCCCCTTTGGAATTTGACTTCAAATTACTGACTGATCATATTTAGTGACATGAAATAATTAGCACTGAAGCTTTGTCATATTCCTCTCCCTAAAGAGTGAGCCCTGATTGTTCAAATCCCATGCATTGGAGATCATTCTGAATGACCTGCCAAAAAATAATCACCTTTCAGGGTCATGTGACTCGATCATTTTGCATCATCTACTAAAAAACTGGTCTACATCTCGTTTCAAGGTTCGAATTTCTTTCTCCCGCTTCATGTGTGCCGATGTGCGAGAAAGGAGACAAGACTTGTTGGTTATTCTGTTCGACACTTCATGGACGACACATCAAAGAAACAGTCGACCCAGATAGAGTGAAAGTCCTTTATACAGTTTTTATTTATTAACAACCATGAAATGAATAAATGAATATTATTAGATATTATTATGATTTATCTCAGAAATAGTGAAAGTTAGTTCGCAAAGCCTACAACAAACCCCTCCCCCTCCAAGCTGTCATGTTGAAGCCAGATGATGACCAGGATAAAGGGTATTATGTATTCACTTGCTCCTCTTAAGCCTTGCGTTCATCACCATTACTGATTATTAATTATATGTTTTTACAGAAAATCATATGTAATCATTATAAAATTATATTAATATGTCTAGGGTCAAATAATTAATGAGTTCTCTTTAAAAAATAATATTCAAGTCTTTAGAGAAATTTATAAAAAAATTAAATCATTCTTGAACTTCAAATCTCCTTATAATTGAATTGAAAGAACACATATTAAAATGACCCCTTTTAATTTAAAGCCTACACATTTCCTTTTGATTAGGAACCTTTAAATCTCCTTTAGAGATCTATATGATGGAAATTAAAGGATAAATAAAATCTCGTACCGATATTAATTGTTGAATCCCTCCTCTAGATGTAGTCTAATTCAAAGATGAATTCTTTCTAATACCTTTTAATTAAACTATTTATTAATTTTTATACAATTTATACCATTTTGTACATTTGCTTATTATCTTGCTTACATTGTTATTAAATGTTTATATTCTATCAATTGGAGTCTGTCTTATTAAGAAAAACAAACAAACTATTTATTTTTAAAGCCTCAATGCTAACTTACATTGGGCCGAACCCCCCCACTCGTTCCCTAGCCGAGAAACACGGAAAGAAGGTGTGCTCAGGGACCCTAAAATCGGCTTTTATCTAGATTTATCTATATTTCCTAAATTTTAATAATTAAGACAGTCCTGGGTCTTCACAATGGCACGGTCGTCAGAATTTGTGTTTAAATTCTATTAATTGCACTCTAATATTCAAGGAATTGTGTTTTTCTTTTAAATACAAAAAACGTATTTTACAGAGTTTCATAGAAGAATGATTTGTTGCTTCTACAATACTTTATTAATGACGGTATTTTTTTTAAGTGTTTATTGATAAGATATTATAGAAATTTATTAAGTTGGGTTCACTTCTCACATTTTGACAAGTTGAGGAAAATATGGAGGCTAATGCACAGGTGCAGGTACAAGCCAATGTTCAACTATTAGGTCTGTACGTAGAGATTCCGATTTTTGACAGAAGCCAAAATGTGAAGGAGTTTTCCGCAGAGCAGAGGAAACAGTTACAGCAGGAAACTGGGATGAGGTGCTTAAGTTGGTGATGGTTCGGATCCGCTTGGTGGGGGAAGCATTGTATTATTCTTGAGAAAGTTAGAATCTGGTGGGTGTAAACACCTGTCCAGCGTTTAAAAGAGTAATGATGGCTAGGTTTTCTAGACCGATGCCAGATAAAAATGAGCGTTTATTTACAGAATGTCATCTGGAACGAACGGAGAGTGTAATGCAGTTTGCAACACAGCTTCAGTCATTGGAGAGATTATGGGAAGGAGATATTAGGAGAGATTTCTAGCGGGACTGTTGCCGTATATTCAGAAAGCGATGGTGTGTTTGAGTCCAAGGGATTGGGAGGAAGCAGTTAAAATCGCAGAAAAAATAGAGGAGGCAGAAAAAAGATTGAAAGGGAAAGCTATGGCAATGAATGTAGTTACAAGGGCAGAATTGGATGAATAAATGGTATCTGGAATGGAGAAAAGTATTGAGTTAAAAGTAGAGGAGGCTGTAAGAAAAGCATTAGAACAACAAAACAGGGAGACAAGAAAAAAGGAAGTAGAAGTAAAGGGAGTAAAACAGGAACAGTGAGGGAAAGAAACTAGTGATGTGGCGAGATGGGGTAATAAAAGTGGCACTTCTCGATCATTTAGGGATGTGAGATGTTACAATTGTCAACGATTAGGGCACGTGTCAACACAGTGTTATCCAAATAAACAAAGAGATAGTCTCTGCCGGTATTGTAAAATTAAGGGATATATTGAGTGAGAGAGATGAAGGAGGAAATGGGTAAGGGAGAGACAGCACAGCCAAGGACAATTTCAAAAAGGAGGCAGGCTTCTCCTCGGCTCAGTAAGGACGGGACGAGGAGGAATTGGAGACGTGAGATCTCAGAAAGAAATTTATTTTAAAGAAGTTAGTTGTATAATGGTGGAAGCATTAATGGGCACAATTAAAGCAAGGATGTTAGTTGACACAAGTAGCAAGGTGACTTTATTATCTGAAGAAGTTATAGAACATTTAAAGAGGAATAATTATTTATTTAGGGTGATTGAGAAACCCAAATTGGAGTTGACGGGGATAACAGGGCGTGGATTCCCCACAAAGGGTGCATATGAAATCACCATGGGATTGGGAAACCTTATTTACAATATTGACTGTTGTCTGAAATAAAAAAGGACCCATTAGATGTGACGGCATATTGGGACAAGATACATTCCTTACTAAAAAATTTATCATTGATTTTCGAGAACAGGTCATGAGGGATGGTAGTAATCGAATAGATTTCCTGCCAGACGAAGGAGGAATGAGTAATCATTTCTTAACTAGTAGTAATAAAATTACTTGGATATGGAGCCCGTTTATTAAAATAAAAGAGGTAATATTCCCCCCCTCTTCAGAGAAGATTTGTGAGGGTTTAGTGAAGGAAAACTGTAGTAAAGGAAAACTAGGAGTGAGAGAATCATATGATTTAAGGGTGCCATGACTCAAGACTGCTAATGTGCTAGTGACTATATCAGATAAACTTACTGTCCCAGTGAGAATTATAAATTGTTCCCCAGAGGAAGTTACATTGAATAAGGGCACCAGAATAAGAAAATATTTCTGAAGCAGAACACCCCACCCCCTCATTCTAAATCACACTATTGATATAAAAGAGGCAAACACAAAGGAGCAATTGAGTAGAGAAGATTATTTACGACTATTCAAATTGGAGCATATGGAAGAGCAGGATCGTGAGCAAAGGGAAGAATTACTGTGGCAATATAGAATTTGTTTTGCACAAAGCGAGTTTGACTTAGGATACGCTCGTGGCATTTCACCATAGCATAGAGATGGTAGATGCTCGCCCTATAGCACAGGCCCCCTATCACATACCTTATGCACAGAGGAAAATAATGGACACAAACATTGAAAACTTATTAAAACACGGGGTGATTGAAGAACCCACCTCTCCCTGGGCAGCTCCTGCGTTGCTGGTTTTAAAGAAGGATGGGACATTTCCTTTCGTGGTTGACTACCAGAAATTAAATAAGGTGATGAGGTTGGATGTTTACCCTCTTCCGTTGATATCGGAAACGCTTTCCATCCTCGGATATGTTAGATTTTTTAGCGTGCTTGACGCTAAACAAAGCTACTTTCAATTGGGTATAGAAGATGGCAGCAAAACTGCTTTGGTAGTCCCAGGGGGAAAACATTAATCTAAGATGTTACCGATGGGACTAGCCAATTCTCGGGATGTTTGGGAATGTACTGCTGAGCATCAAAATGAAACCCGAAAAAATGTCAATTTGTAAAATCAGAAGTTAAGTTTCTAGGACACATCGTATCTTTACACGGTATCGCTCCTGATCCGGAAAAGATTCGGGCAGTTCAAGATTTCCCTAGATCCAAAACAGTCAAGGAAATTCAATCCTTTCTTGGGCTAGCTGGCTGTTATCGCCGCCATATTGAGTCTTTCAGTGGTATTGCAAAACCTCTTTCTAAACTAACAAAGAAGGAGATTCCTTTTAAGTGGAGTGAGGAAATGGAAAAAGCTTTCCTTACTTTAAAAGAAGCTTTAGTAACAGCTCCAGTATTAAGAAGTCCGTATTTTACAAAGGAATTCATTGTTTCTACCGATGCTAGTGACATGGCTTTAGGAGCTATTTTGTCTCAGAAATTTGAAGGAGAAGAGTTGCATATCGCTTATGCCAGTAGACTTTTAAAAAAGAGCGAATTGAATTATTTGACTACAGAGAAGGAATGTTTGGCAGTCATCTCTGTAGTACGGCAATTTTGCGTTTATTTGTATGGAGAAAAAGTCACACTGGTTACCGATCATAAACCCATTAAATGGTTATTCAATATTAAAGAGGCTGGGTCCAGATTGGCCCGTTGGGGATAAACAGACCAGGAGTTCAATTTTGAAATTGTTCATAAAACCGGACATATCCAAGGAACGCTGACTGTCTCAGTTGCGTCGCCATCGGCCCTGTTACAGAATGCGAGCCAGTAATATCACGAGAAATGATAGCAGAAGAGCAAACACATAATGATAAGCTGAAGCTTATAATAGAGAAGTTAAAAGGGGAGAAACAGAGAGGGTTGCTAGTTATTTTCTTGACACAAAAGGAGCTTTGTTTAATGTAAACATCTCAGCTTCAGGACTTGAGAAATGAGAACGAACGGTCATTCCAAAATTATACAGGAACCACGTGATACAAGTTTATCATTGCATCCCCATGGCGTTTTTTTTTGCATACAACACAAGTCCTCATAGTGCTGTAAAGGAGACACCATTTTTCTTATTTTATGGTAGAGAGCCATCTTTACCCCTTGAGATTGCAGGATGCATATGAGGTTGCTAGGCAAGCAATAGAAGAACAACAAGTAAAAAGGAAGGCTTATCATGCTTCCAGAAATCGTCCTTATCAATTCAAAGTGGGAGATCAGGTTTATCTGCATAGCCCGAAGATTAAAAAGGGATTAGCCAAGAAACTGGCTGACTATTATTCGGGACCTTATGAAATTCTTTCCCAACTATCGAATGTGAACTTTATCATTCGAGAATTAAATGGGACGAAAAAGCAAGTGGTGCCAATTGACTTAAGCCCGCTTATGGAACTCAGAAAAGAGTGATATATCTGACCCTCCCGAATCACCACTCGAAGATCGAGTAGAAAATGAAATCCCACAAGTAGGGAATCCAAATTTCTGGCAGAGGAATTTGCAGATTCCTAGGATTAATATTGTACGACGACCCCCTGTAGTGCCAGATCCATAAGAGGCACCTGCTCCTCCCCTACCCCATTACAATTTGAGAAGATTAGGACCAGTCGCGGAAGAAGATGGGGTAAGAATTTCTCCTTGCGGCTCACGTCCAGGAAGCCCAGGAAGTAGAATGACGTGAAATTCACGTCATTTATTGGTCATTTCCGTTATTATTTCGTCAAGGTCAACTTGAAACATTACTTTCACGTTTTTCATTGGTGTGCGTATTCCATGATACCTATATGACGAGTTACAGACGTCTTTAATCGGTTTAAAAGAACGTCCTTATTACCATTTTATAGATGGTTCCATTAACGCGATTTGAACCTATAAATACACCTATTTTGTCTAATAATAGATATATACATTAAAAAAAACATTATCTTTTTCTAAATATATATATAATAAATTTCTAATAGTTATGCATTATATTGTGGTCATGTTCAATCCTTTTATGATATACATTTTATACGTTTTATTCATTATTATTATCTTCGTTATTACACATTCGTGATAGTTTAATAAGATTGACACAATGATCAATTTGAAAACATGAAATCTTATTTTAATAAGATCGTTAACGGTCTGCCCGTATGAAATAATTCTTTCGCTCCTATTGCCCCAATCACAACAACAGTTGGCATGCATCCCTTGTTTTATAGAGGTCAATGGTCACGTGCGACTAGGGTATTGTGGGAAATTTAGTGAAAACCGTTTGAAAGTTGGTGGTAAGATTTCTGCCATCATGAATCGTCTGTAAGTTTCAATTTTTAGTCACTTAAAATGTACCACGTGGAATTAGAATATGAAGGAGGAGTTTCGTCATTTATAGAAATTGGTTATCATCAAGAAAACGTGAGGTGTATTGGCCTAATTATATAACAGATTCGAAATTCCAGTCCGCACTTTTGAAAGAAGAGGAGCCAAACGAGGATACATGGAGAGTGCATGCAATTACAAGACATTTTTATATTGCAGGTAATGTAATTGTAAAAATAAAATAAAAACGTGTGAAATATCCTGCTTATATAATATTATGTATGACTATTTTTCAAGTGGCAAAATTGCAGTGAAACGGAAGTGTTATAGTTTTAAAATTAATAAAAATTAAATTTTTCTTTAATTCATTTTAAACTTTAAACTCATTTGAAATTCAGTTCGGTTTTGTTTTATGCCCATTTAAATTACTGGTTCGCTGCTGATTTCTCTAGAAAATGAATTAAGTTCCTATATTATATATAAATAGGGCAGTATATGGCACAAATGATTTGTAATTGGTATATAAATAATAATTCATTAAATAATACATCTTCTTTAATAGATAATTTGGAAGAGGCTAAGGCAAACCAAGCATTATTCACATCTGATATTCAAAGTGAGGCTGATGAAATAAACAAAGCTTTTTTGAAAATATTATTCAGTCAGATTCAGAAAGTTCGACTCATTCAACATCATTAAAGTATTCACCATATAAAGCATACTTTAATAAGTAATGAACGTAAATTCATAAAAACATTTTTTTAGAGGCCCTAAGAATAAAGACAACTAGGAAACGTGTGTTTCATGAAAAATTACAAAAAAAAATCAGATCTGCAAAGCTTTTTCCCTGTTCCTTCTCCAAGGGATACTGAACCATTGCTGAATTCTTCACAAATTGATCAAATTTCTTCACTCATTGCATTGGTAAGTAGTTTTGAAATATATATTTGTCAAAATATAATTTTGAAGAATAATTTATATTCACATAAGCAATTTATTTTTAGATAGTATGCTTTATAGTATTAATAATTCATGCTAAAAGTATCTCTGTCTATTGCTCTCAAGAGTACTTTTAATTAATAACTATTATTTATTGTATTCCATGGTTCCTGTGTCTCGTCCTTCTCTAAAAATATTTCCGTTCACTATAGTTAACTAACAATTGTTCCATGTTTTTTTATAAGTTTGTGCAATTTATAATAATGAAATGTTATCTACTTTATTATAGATGATTTGACACCCCCGAGATCAGGGACATTTTATTATTACTTCTTTTTTTTTTTGAAAACAGCAGCCATATAAAAAATAAACGAAAGTGTTGCTATTCCTTTGATTCATACTTTTTAAAATCTTAAGGGTCGATTTGAAGTGTTTTTATATTTGTTTAATTGAACACTATTTGATATTGAATTATTTTCCTCATACAAGGATGTATTCATGAAAATTATTTCACTGTTATTTGAAAATTTTACTGTGTGAAAAATATTACAATTTAGAAATGTATAATTTACAAACTGAGACAAATAAAAAATACATTTAAAAACTATTTTTGCATTTTTATTTTTTATTTTTGTGGGTATTCAAAATGCAATTCTGATATATTAATGTTTGATATTAATGGAATTATGATGGAATAAAAATTAATTAATGAAAGAAATAATAAATTAAATAAAGTTTATAATCAAAAATAGGAAAGAAAATTCCGCAGCCCGGATTCGAACCAGGAACCTTTGGCTCGGACCGCCAATGCGCTAACCAATTGTGCCACTGCGGCCATGAAAGCAAACAGCTATTTGCATGACCTTAGGGCTTGGTTAGAGCAGTTATCTGGTTCGCCGGCTGGGACTATCTTTCATAAAGGATAAATTCTTAAAGAATAAACCATTTAGATGGTCAGTCAGGGATTTAATGGTATGCCTACCTCAGCTGTTCGAATTAATGATGAAAAATAGGAAAGAAAATTCCGCAGGCCGGATTCGAACCAGGAACCTTTGGCTCAGACCGACAACGCGCTAACCAATTGCGCCACTGCAGCCATGAAGCGAACCGCTATATGCATGATCTAAGAACTCGGTTAGAGCAGTTAAATAGTTCGCCAGCTGGGACTATCTTTCCTAAGGCATAAATTCTTAAAGAATAAATCATTAGATGGTCAGTGAGGGTTTTAATGTTACGCCTACCGCAGCTGTTCGAATTAATGATGAGTTTATCATATTTCCAGTAATAATGGACATTTTTAATAACTTCGTTATAATAACGTTATGTATCACCAGTTTTTAACGAATTAACTCAACATGAAAAACACGTTGTATTCACGTCATTCTTTACTGGTCATACGACGTTAGTTTAGACGTCTAGATGATGGACATAAAAACGATATTATGACGTCTGAACTCACGTTACAGTAACGTTGTAGGTGACCAAGGAATCACATCACAATAATGTTCTCTGCTACCTGGGAGAGAGGAAGGAAATGTATCTTCCGTGGGGACAGCCTATACGGATAGCGTGATCATAGAAATTTGTGAGGAACTACTCAGCCTTAGATTTATTGTACCTGAATAGTGGGACTGGATGACGCATCCGGTAGTATCACAAGGGATGCAGTTTATAAGTAAGGAGAAAGAAGAGACCCTAAAGATAGGAACTTTTAAACGAGGAGACAAAGGGATGTAGACACCCCCTGTCTGGTACATTTATTCTAGTTAAACTGAGAGCTGGAGAGAAAAGTAGGAGTTATTGTTAGAATATTATTAAATTATTAGGATAATATTAGGGGGCTAGAGAGAATAACGAGGACAGTATATGTTAATAAGAGGTAATGTATGCTCGTGTTTGTTTACAGTTGTGTTATTCTGTTTGGAGGTGTTAGAGTACACCGTTTGAAAGATTTTGAAATCCATGTGGGATAGAAATCCATGAAATCTATTCAGTAAAACCTTTATAAGAGAAAGGTAATTTTTGAACTAAAGACACTCTAATGGATTAGAGTAGAGGCTGGTGGGCTTATGCTAGCCATCCCCTACCCTCTCTTCGCTTGGCAGGAGGTGACAAGAATTTCTGTAGGAGGCACGCGTTTCTGCTCCTCTGGTTTGGGAAGTCATCTCATGCTGAACGAGAGGCTACAATTTATTTTCTGTCCACGGAGTAATTTTAAATCTATAGAAACATTGGAACTATTTTAACCGTAAATTTTAATTTGACTCAATGAAATGCAATCATGTCAATCCCTTCAACTTTTAAGGGATTCCTTATCTTTCGTTAGGCAATTTTGTTTTTTATTGCCATCTTTAGTTTTTTCCATATTGATGTTTTCGAAAATAAAGTGTAGTTTCGTGCCTGATTCCGCTTGTACGTCACGACTCGTTTATCGACATCGCTTTATTAGGAGGTTAGAGAAAAGATGTTCCCTCTTTAATAATAAAATCTTATGAGTGTATAATTGTTTTCAGAAAAGAAGTTGTATTAGGTAACTATTCTAATCTCTATCTGAGTATCAATTAATGTATTTGAGTTTCGTTTGCTGTCGGACTGGATATTGGGCTTTAAATCGGCTGAGAGAAGAGAGAAAAATGACTCTCATGGGAACTGATACCCCCCCTTTTTTTTTATCTTGGCTTCGGCTTCCTCTCCCTCAATATGCACGGGTGAAATTAATAGTCTACCTAGTGCTCGCAATCTGATAGCAAACTTATTGCGCTTTCATTCTCTTTCTGTTGACATTCCGAGAGTTTTATTTCATTTTCATCTACTGACTCTCTATGAAATTCTGCCTTGGGTGGCTCCTTGAAGGGATTGCTCTGTTGTTAAATCTTCCGTGTCTGGTTATGGTTACACATCTCCAAGACACGTCTTACTGTATAGACTTAAATGAGAATGAGTTTTTCCACAACACAAAGTTCCTCGGGTGGAATTAATCGTCTACCTAATGCTCGCAAACTGATAGTGAACGTTCTTCTGTTCGGATGATCACCATTCGATAAAAATATTTTGTGTCATTCTTTTTCAAACATCCACGACTCCGCCCCTTTCAATTTTTAGTAGGATCTTCGAAACACCTACTGATTTTTGACAAGGTTTCAGTATGCTGAAACCCTTCTCTCTGATTATACTTATAGAGAACGTTCCTTCCCCTGGATTTTCAGAAAATCTCCGATGATATTTTCGCGTCCTCGTACATTTTCGTCTGTCAATTTTTGTCATGGATTCGGTGTGAGTCATTCCGCCCCCCCCCCTTCCTCTCAACAGTTTGAGAAAACTCGTTAACATTCAACATGTCGTCAAACATTGATATTTTTACATACAATTTCCTGTATTCTTTCCTAGGTCACTTTGAGATACATTGGAAATTGGGATCTCCCTATATTATTCTAAGAATTCTTTGACATTAATTTCCAGTCGCGAATTTTCGAGATCGTGAAAGATCGAAATTTCTGTATGAATATTCAAAAATTGTTCATTCATAAGGCTATGATATGTAAGAAATCTTGGCCTATTATAAAAGTAAAAATTCAACCTTCAATGAGAGGATGCACTCTTTGTATACATGTTGAATGGAAACAAGAGTTTTGAAGTGAAGACCTTTAGAATGAGAGAAAACGAATTAGGTGCTTTATCATGGGTTAGGGCTTTTCAGTGTCAGTATGGTGGTAGCTGATGTAACCTATCCCCTGTCAAGCAATTTCCTAGATTTAAGACTATAAGTCTAAGCTATACTATGTAAAAGGGATATTGAACTCCCATATCTACCACCCGTTTTTAGGTGGTGGGCTAATTGTCCATGTCCATGGCATTTCTTTTGCAAGGGGAAAGTGCGAATAAATAACTTCATGAGGTTTGTAGAAAGAAGCAAAATGTTATCTAAAAAGCTGCTCTGTACCTTGAAAGGTTAAAAACCTAATAAATTCTGTTATAATACACGTTCACAAAGTCTGTTCTAAGGATTATTTAATTTTTCCAAGTCCTAAAAGTGTTGAATTTAAACTATTATATGCCCCTCAAGGTTGGGTTAGGAATGTTTATCCTTTTCAATAGTTTTGTTAAAATTTATTCTTTAAACATGTTATCTAATATAGTCAGTGTTAGAAATTATCAGTTTGGAAATTAAGCAGAAATTGGAAAAAAGGAAGTGACAATGAGAAGTAATGATTAGATGACCGAATATAACATGTTACAATTTTGACACCGTAAGTATATGTCTTGTAATTCAGAGCTCAAAAAATTGAGAAAAATGGGAACATGGGAAACTGGGATAGGAGAAGGTTGGAGAATGCTGGTTCATGAAAAAAAATAAATCTTTTATTACATACCATCATTCTTCTTGTAGTCCTTGATTGGAAGACATCCTTTCGTTTTCATTTAATTGTTTTCGAAACGTTTTCATGCCAGCAACGATAATCACATTATTCACTCTGTTTTGGCCGTAATCTTAATCTTATTTAATTTTAAGTGGGATATAGAGAAATTAAAAGGTAGTGGGAGACATAAATATTGAGAGAGGTTTTAGAAGAAGGGGTTTAAATAATTGAGGGTTAGAATAGAAAAGGTTTTATATTCCAGTCATATATTTAATTAACTTCACGTTAAAAATTTTGTCTTAGACGGGATATACAGGGTGTTTCATAATTGGTGTCCCATCTTTAGGTCCAAATGACGACTCAAGGGGTACAGTTTGGGGGAAAGTGAATATTGATTATTTGGTTTTAATATCCCCTAATTCAGAATAAAAACATTTCGAATCCATGGGGGTGAAAAAGTAAATTTTGAAAATTTTAATTTTGTAGGGGTAGGGGTTGGACCCCATGTGTTATTTAGAAAGTTGTAGAGCATTATGTAAAATGTGGGTTTAGCAAAAAACCCGGTGAAAAACTCTCATCCCCTGCCCTTTATCAAGTGGGTAAAGTGAAAGGTATGGCTAGCTAATGTACACGAAAACAGTAAAACTCATTAGAAACTTATTAGAACTTTATTACTTATTAGAAAACAGTATATTTGAAAATGAATGAGAATGAATGAGTCGTTACCCTAAAAAGCTAATGGGCCCTAATTTTTTTCATCCATTCTCATTAACTTTCCAAATGTAGGCTCTACTGTTTTCTAATAAGTATGGTTTTTGTCCATATCAGCTAGCCATACTTTTCACTTTACTTACTCGATAAAGGGGGCAGGGTATGAGCTTTGTTCACCGGGTTTTTTGCTAAACCCACATTTCACATGATGCTCTACAACTTTCTAAATAACACATGGCATCTAACCCCTACCCCTACTAAATTAAGATTTTCAAAATTTACCCCTTAACCCTCAGGGACATGAAATGTTCTTATTCAGAATTAGTGGACATCAAAACCAAATAATCAATATTCATTCCCCCCCCCCCCCCTACCTGTTCCCCTTGAGCCGTTATTTGGACCTAAAAATGGGACACCAATTAAAAAACACCCTGTTTATATTCAATACAGGTTAAAATGTTTAATTGCTTATTATTAATACGTTTCGATTCAATAACCTCCACACACAAGAATAATAATTTGTTCTTAAATCTACATAAACTTAATTTTCAAGATTTTCCCTGGGGTTGAACAGGACCTAGAGTAACATCTGACTAATCACTGTTAGGCTTATGATTTCATTTAGCTTAATAATTGTTCTGAGTTTGAGGATACCCTACCTACCCGGGGTTAATTAAAACTGCTAAAGCATCTCTCTTAATAAACAAAATTGCAAATATCTCACTAAATTCCTGTGGGGTATAGTGAGCTCAGATGACAGAGCCTAAGAGATCAGCCCTCGTCGTGTAACCCTCCGCCACAGTCTATTAGGAATTTGATCGAGTTGCTAATAGAGGCGCAGGATCGGGTAAGGCTCGCAATCCAGGGTTTGATGTGGGCCAAGAGGTGAATGAGGCGAAAAGCTGGGGAAGACCCGGCAAAGTGTGAGAAGTTGGGAAAGAGAATTCAGGCCGTATTGGAGAAAGAGCGTGGACATGTTAGCTGGGGAGTGGGAAGTCGCAGATGGGCTGTAGAAAGGGACTTCCAGGTCACCACCGGCGCGTTCCTGCCCCCACCCCCATGCTCTATTAGAAGACAGGAAAATAGCGAAGGAGAGGCAGTCGAAGAGAGAGTGAAATGTAATGAGAGGAATCGAGGAGCTGGGAGAGTGACTTTTAGATTGCTCAAGAATGCGATGAGGTCCAAACTAGAAGATAGTGAGAAGAGTCGTGAAGAGTGCCTAGTGAATCGATTAAAGAAAAAGTTAAAGGAGGTAGAGGAGTGGGAAAAGGTAGATGGGGAGCAAGAGAGTTCGAAGATGGCGCCAGAAGAGGAGGGACTATCAGAGGATGAAGGATGGGACATATATAATGAGGAGGACTAGAGGACCGAGAAATGGAAAAAAAAAATATCATTATTCAATTGTTATAATCTTCTTTTGACCTTTCCTTTAGAAAAGAAAACAAAACTAAAGATTAGGATATTATTAGTTATGTAGTATCAAAATAGGATAAATAGGGAATTATTAACCCCTTGCGCTCTGATTTGACCTTGAGCTCGCAGGGCCAGAAGTTTCTATTTAAATGGAAGAAAAATTCTTCGACACTCAGTGCAATAAACAACATGAAAAAAACCCACTATTTATTAAGATATTTGTCTGAAATTTTTACAGGATATTAATTAGACATTATACTTTACATTTTTAGTAGTCAGAATAACTATAATAACGTTTACATAATTGTCATGTGTTTTTTGTTTATATGTTTGGCTATCAAAACTGTTTGGCGTATTTATTAGTTTCGGAAGAAATCAATTCCTAAAATGTCTCTGGTAAAATTACAGAAAACACATCTAAAGGTCGGGGATTTGATTCTAATCCGTTTCTAAATCATTACTTTCGCATAAATATCTTTCAATCTTAGACTGCCCATGGCGAAGTTCGAAACGAGAATGACAAGCATTAAATTATTTTCGATTTTTGTGCCACCTATTGAAGATTTTTAAAAACTATCAAGTGTAAATGAAAGAGAAAGATAAACAGAATGGTAAACAATCGCCATCTCTTGTTAAAATAGAAAAATAAAACGGCAGTGGAAACTGAAACTTCAGAACGAGTCAGACTCGTGGTTAGTGATAAGGCACTTGAACCAGACCACGAGTCAGACTCGTGGTTAGTAGGCAAGGGGTTATTCGATCTCTTAAAAAATCGCTGTAGTTAAGGCAGACTTACTTCAAATAAAAAAAAAGAAAAGACAAATGTGCATTTCTTTTCGGCTTACAAAAAAAAAAAGGATTTCGGCATGGAAAATAGAATTTAAATAATCAAAATTATGCTTTTAAGGAAAATTTAGTAATTTATTAAGCTTTAGCTTAAGTATAGCACTCTCGGAATTGTATTGGCTAAGGTAGTGACTCTTTAAAAAATGTATTTGCATAAGTATTCTAAATAAGTGACCCTAGTAATATAAGATTATGTTCTTATTTTTAGAACCTGAAGAAACACCGAACAAGTGTTTTCCATTTTTTCCATCTAGCAATGCCGAAGAAATAATCTTCGTATCATGACCTTTTGCTTTCAAAAAAAAGGGTACCTTCTGAACTTTAAAACTTGTTTATCGCAATATTTCTAGTTTCAATTTTTCCCACCATATCTTTGGGTATTCTTAGGGAATTGACTTTAGACAAAGGTGTTGTTTTTTTCAAACATAATGAATTAGCAATTTCAGTGAATAATTGAAAAATCGTAGTCGATATACCTTTCGAATCTTTTAACACAGCTATTACTTGTATTATTAATGATTTAAGACAGATTCGCAGTGAATATGAAAATGTTTTAGGCTTAGAACCCATGATAAATAAGGAACTATGTTTTTTAGAACGAGAATCCCGTATTTTATGACACGACATCGTAGGCATACAAAATTTGCTGACGCTTCAATTAGGGCATCGCGGTTTAATTATTAGGTGGGGAACTCTTAAGAACTATCTTCAGAGTAGCTACAGATAAGGAAATGGTAAATTTAAACAATAAAATTAACGTCTTACGAGAGACGCAAGAAGGCGTTTTACATTTGGTAGACGAACAGACTACCTTGTTAAATAATACCATCAACGAGGTTATGATTATGAAACACATAGAAAATTGGTTAGTAAGACAATATTTGAAGGATTGTAACTCTACCTTAGCTTATAATGCTCTATCTAATGCTATAAGTTACGCAGAAAAGATTTTTTAAAAATCCCAATTAGAATTTTTTAAATTAAATGAAGCTCTTCAAAGCCTGAGCCAAGGAAGGCTTAATACTTATATCATTTCTGAAGACGTATTGTTGGATACTTTAACTGATATTGGGAAAAGATTGCCTGAAAATATAGTGCTAATATCACCACCAGATTGGGAAACAGTTTATCATTATTATTCATGGGCCTCAGTAACAACAGTAGCTCTAGAGCAACAAATTACATTGTTTATTGATATTCCATTAATAACTTCTCATTATGTATTTGAGGTATACAAAGTGATTAGTTTACCTATATAGATTCCCCACGTAATAGAATAAGTGTAATTTTATGTGTGCGTACCTTTCTTAGCTGTCTCATGAGACCGACAACTTTATTTAGTTCTTAGCGCTTTTGAATGGTCAAATTGTAAATCTAGTGCATTGTTTCAAACTTGTTCTCCATCTTCAGCTATTTTTAAGGTGCCGAGACAGAGTTGTGTACTAGCTGTTTTTCCCGAGGAGACGAACGGGCGGTTTATGAGCTTTGCAGGAAGCATTTCATTCCAACCCCCCCACCTCCTATCTATTTAGAAGTAATATTTTGGGTCAATGGATCTACAGTGTAGCTAAGCCCACTAGCATCACAGTAGCCTGTCCGACACAGCGATCAAAAGTATCAAAAAGAAAGCCATACTTTTAAGATAGACGGTACAGGAAAATTAGACATACCAAATGCTTGTTTAGGAGTAGGAGATGAAGTAGTCCTATCGCCATTTGTTCAGGGCGTGACAACTATTAATTCACCCTTTTCAGATTCGAATTCACTTGTTGAACCTTAAATTATCAGAATTTTTAATCATTCGGAATTTCGAGAAATTCTTAACGAAATAGAAAAATTTAATAAAACATTTTTAGATTACTTAACTAAGAATTCACAATATAGGTCCTTAGAACGAGCTGGAGTATCGCTACAAGACATCAGACAGTGAAGAGCGATGTTATCACAAGAGTTGAAGAAAGGTTAGATTCAGGCGTTTCATATTATGAAGTGCTATCCATTATTTGCGTCACGATAGTTCTTTTGCTGCTTGTCGTTTTTATTTTAAAACACTTTAAAGCAAAGATTTCGAATATGATAGATAATAGTTTCAGTAAAAAAGTGCTTAAAAATTATGATACAAGTACTATAACCAATACAGAAATAAGTGATGAAATTCTTTTGTCTTAAGCAGACAATAAAGAGTGTCAAACAGAGATGGCCGGGTTGAGCATGAAAATAGGTCAAACTCCAACACGGGTGAAGGTTATTATGTGAGATTGGGAGAAGGAAGTTATTTCCCTTCTTGGTTCTATTGTGATTTCTTAGAAAACTTCCCCTTAGATCATAAAGAGCTAACTATTTTTTTCAATATAAAAATTTTATTTTCGATAGAGAGTAGAAGCAATCAAATCATTCAAGAAATTACTTTTAGACTTTATATTTAAAGGGTTTTCATGTTATATTTCTGGATAATGAGCAAATAGAACATGTATAAATTAAATTTCATTTTATCCTTGAAAATCACTTAACACATGCACTTAAAACTATTATGCTTAGTCTATTTTTGATTATTCCATTGAATTAAGATTAGAAATTATAATTAATGTTGGTGGCCAGTCATAGAGGAAAAATGATGCATTTACCTATAAAGAAAAATTATTATTTGAAATGATAAAAACTAAAACTTTTTGACGGGAGCAAGTGAAGAGCGATCTCTGCCTTCCCCCCCCCCTCTTTTTCTCTCTCTATTCTTTTCATGATGCCAATGAATTGTGATCAATTATCATCACGATGGGCATTTGCCAAATGATCATCGAGCATCAGACGTTGAACATCATCATTTCTACTAATGTTATCAGGTGAACACCATTGTTTATTTCAACCTGAAGATTATTTACAACAAGCAACAATTCTGTGCTCGTGATGACACCACTCCTCCACCAAAATGAACTATTTTTTGTTACTGGGGAAAACGGACATTGTTTCCGCTTCCATACTTGTGTAATAAAGATTTTATGTTATTTCTATAACGAACTTTTACAAATTTTATAACATTAACGAACTGAGTATGTCTGCAACGATCGCTACAAGTATTGCTTGTAATTTTTAATAATTCTTTATTAATGCGATGATTATTATTGATTCAACTTTTTATAAAAAGAATTTTTCCAATAAAGATGTAATGCGACTTATATATTTAATTCTACTTAGATAAAACTTCTATCAGAATTTAATATGTAATATTTTAATGAAATTTGCAATAATGTTTGAGATTGTATTTAATTATTTAAATCACTATAGAAAAGGAAATGTTAAATAAAATTATTAATCACTCTATGTAAACAAGAACTTATTAATATAATCTTTATATCGAAATTTAATAATCAATTCTTCTTATGTATTAAAGAAAACATAACAAACTTTTGCGAATTTATAATGTATTGATTTTGTATTCATTGTTCTTATGGAATAATAAAGTGTTGTGTGGAGATGTTGATGTCTGAACGAGGAGTGAGTCAGGTGAGTGCATAACCCCTACATGGATAATGGCGAGGAAGGCATCATTAGCACCGGCATGGAAGAAGGCTCATAATGAAATTTCGGGTCCGTGGGGGCTAATGTGACGGCCCTATTTTTTATAAGATTATTTATTGTTATTCTTATTATTATCCAAGAAGATTATCTTCAACAGTTATTTTCTATGACTTCATGAACCTGCGAATTTTATTTCACGTATCGAATCAGTTTCTTCAATCAAGTTTTAACATTAAAAGGTTTAATATGTCTTCTATTAAGATTTATAAAATTTCGCAACTTTTAATAGAAGATCAGAAGCTATAATTTCCCCTTTGGAATTTGACTTCATATTAACAACTGATAGTATTTAGTGACATTAAATAATTGTCACTGAGGCTTTGTCAGGTCGAGTGGGCTTTTTCGTAGTCCTCTCCCTGAAGAGTGAACCCTGATTGCTCAAATTCCAGGCATTGGAGATCATTCTGACTGACCCGCCAAAAAATAATCACCTTTCAGGATCATGTGACTCGATCATTTTGCATCATCTCTTGAAAAACAAGTCTAAATTTCGTTTCAAGTTTTGAATTTCCTTCTCCCGCTTTATGGGTGCCGATGTGCGAGAGAGGAGACGAGACTTGTTCGTTATTCTGTTCGACACTTCATGGACGACACATCAAAGAAACAGTCGACCTAGTTAGAGTGAAAGTCCTTTTCACAGTTTTTATCTATTGATACAGTATTAACAACCATGAAATGAATAAATGAATATTATTAGATATTATTATGATTTATATCAGAAAGAATGAAATTTAGTTCGCAACATCGCGGAGCCTAAAAACGGACCCCCCCCCACCAAGTCTTCACACCGAAAGCAGATTATGACCAGAACAATGGGTATTATGTATTCTTGCTCCTCTTAAGCCTTGCGTTGGTACCATTATTGATTATTAATTTTATGTTTAGCCAATAACAGTCGGGAGGGGAATGGTAACTTACTCCATGGTTAAAGGGATATTTTATCAAAACATGCATGGATTGCACATGAAAACACACCAGATTTTTGATTTTGTTAACGAGAAGCCAGATGTGATTTACTGCCTCACCGAGACCTGGCTGAATAAATCTTTTTCAGACTTTGTTCTTTTTGGAGACGAATTCAAGATTTTCAGAAGTGATCGATCTTCTAAGCGTCAAGGTGGTGGTGTGTTGATCGCGGCACCTTCTACTTTCAGAGTGAATCAATGTTCGCTGTCTACTAGCATTAAAGAGATCGACGTTATTGCGGTTGAGGTTTTTTCTAGACAGCTCTCCGGCCGACTGGAATCATTTATCATTTGTAATGTTTATATTCCCCCTCTAATCAGGAATTAGAGATCATTCACGATGATATGTCTTATTATTTTCTCCGTCTACGTTTTAAATGCGTTATCGTCAGTGATTTCAATTTCTCTGATGGTTGTGAGGTAAATCCTCAGTCACATCGGTGTAAGCAGAGGAAATTAATTTCGGTAGTTGGCTGCTCGAGCTAGACTTGGTTGACCTAAACCGTGTTCGCTTGGCAACCTTGATAAAGTCTATTCGAATACTTAACTGACTGTACAGTGTGCCAAAGAGGCTCTGCTTGCTCCAGAAAACTATCATCCTCCTCTTCTTTTTTATCTTCAGGAATTCTTTATTAACCATGAACGCCTGCAGGAGTCAGATTAGGATTTTTAGGATATTGAATAGTGACTCGAGTGGAATATTAGCTTCTAATGATGTTGATAGAATATGTAAGGGGATTACTGATGTTATTTGGGTTGCTATACATATCACCATTTATAGGCTGAGCCCAACTATTGGCGATAGACGCTATTTCAGTCGTTCAGCTCGTGCTTCCGCATTTCCTTGCTGGATTTCGGAGCATGCTGGAGAAGCTTGGCATGTTAAACAACGCATGCACAAAAGTTTTAAATTTTCTAAGGACCCTCAAGACAACACTGCGTCTGCTGAAGCTAGAAAATCGTTTAAAAAGCAATGGAGCGAGGACAAGCAAGCCTATTTTCGATCGTTGGAAAAACTCGTCCGTTCAAACCCACGAATGTTTTGGGACACTTCCAGAAAACTCCTAAATTTAAGTAAGCATAAGTCTGCACACTTAGATGTGATGAACTCTCCAACTTAGCTGCCTCATTCCCTGCTTCGATGGACAATGATGGCACTCTCGTCGCAGATGCAGGCAATCTTACCGCTTGTTGGCAGTGAGTTAGTTGCACTTTTAGGCAACAAGTGATGGATCATGCTAGAAAATTGCCAGCCTCTAAAGCCTGTATATCTTTAAATATACCGGACTACATCTTTAAAGGATGCATAGAGAGTATATTAATTCCTTTTCTGCATCTCTTCAATACATTGACTGCTGGCCATTACCTGACTGCCTGGAAAAGGCTAACTATTAATCCTATCCCTAAAAATTATGAGGCCTATACACCTATCACTATCATTCCTTTTCCAGCAAAGTTCCTGGAGTCGCGGGTTGCAGACCAGTTAACCCTTTATGTCGAGCCTTATTTGCCAGATGAACAGTACGGTTTTCGAGCTATGAGAAGCACTCAGTCGAACCTTACCTCATTTACCCATTATGTAACTTGTAATTTGGATAGTAGGACACAGGTAGATGCACTGTTTCTCGACTTTTCGAAAGCCTTTGATAAGGTCAATGTTTCTCTCTTGATCGAGAAGTTAAAATTCATTGGTATGGCCATTATTGCTCTTCAGTGGTTCTGCTCGATGTTGAGAAACAGAAATTTCAATTTACGCTAACTCAAACAACCTGGTTCGGCGTATGCTATCAAGAGTGGAGCTACACAGGGGTCTCCCCTTGCCCTCTGGTATTCAATATCTTTGTGGCCGATTTACCGACAAGGATCGCATCTCAGCATACAAGAATTCTGATGTATGCTGTTGAAGGGTAGAATGATTGTATGGGACTTCAGCTTGCTTTGTCTCAAGTCTATAAATGGGCCCGTGATAATGGTTTGGTTTTGAAATGCTCAAAAATCGTTTGTAGTTTCTTTTAGTCATGCCATCGCGCACTTCATACATGATTACTGTGTCAATAACAGTTTGATTACTAGGACGCATTATATAAAAGATCTGGGCATTATCCTGTGCGACAATTTTTCCTTTGGTATGCACATGAATACAATATACCTTGATATTTCCCGTCGTCTAGGATTAATTAAGAGATCTGCGCACTTCTTTTCAGACGCTAGGATATACTGAATTTTATTTAATTCGTTTATAATTCCAAAAATTACATATTGTGCGTGGATCTGGTTTGGTGGCAATTTTCAAATTCTCGTCAGAATTCAACGCAAATGTTCCAGTCTGAAATCCTTTTTAGCTAGATTTTTAACTAATTTTAATCCATCCTTTATAATTTGGTTAAGCGTATTGTAAGTATATCTTTATTCAATATTTTGCTTAGTGTATTTTTCCACAGGATTACTGTATTTTCTTTATTTCCAGACTTCAATTTTCATTCTATTAGAAGGACTCGTAAGGGTTTTGTCATCAACCCTGCTATCAAATGGAAATCGCATATTTATAAGCTCAACCCTGTTAATAAATTAATCCAAATTGTTGTCCTTTTTAAGTTGTTTTATTAGACTCGGTTGCCTTTTGCACCTTTTAATCTTGTTTATTACCTTCTTTTATGTATATTTTTCATCAACCCCATTTTGGGCTTTTGCCTGTTGGGCAACTAGAGGCTTTACCCACCGATCTCTTCAGTGGGTTATTTCCCCTCGTTGTTGCTACAATTATTATTATTATTATTATTATTATTATTATTATTATTATTATTATTAATAACATTCCAACCAAAGATCATTAATAATTATTATTTCAAGCCTCTAAAGAAAATCATATGTAATCATTATAAAAATTATATTAATATGTCTAGTATCAAATAATTAATGAGTTCTCTTTAAAAATAATAATCAAGTCTTTAAAAAAATTTATAAAAGAAATTAACTCATTCTTGAACTTTAAATCTCGTTATAATTTAAATCAAAGAACACATATTATAATGATCCTTTATCAAGAATGCTTACCTTATTGTTAATTGAAATGTTAATGAAAAGGAATTAATTTAAAGTCTACACATTCTCTTTTGATTATGAACCTTTAAATCCCCTTTAGAGATCTATATGATAGAAATTAAAGAATAATTAAAATCTCGAACCAATATTAAATGTTGAATCCCTCCCCTGATATCTTGTCTAATTCATAGATAAATTCTTTCTAATACTTTTAATTAAACTGTTTAATTAACTTGTATACAATTTATACCATTTTGTACATTTGCTTATTATCTTGTTTACATTGTTAATAAATGTTTATATTCTATCAATTGGAGTCTGTCTTATTAAGAAAAACAAACAAAATATTTAATTAAAAGCCTCAATGCCAACTTACATTTAGCCGAACCCCCCACTCGTTCCCTATCCGAGAAACACGGATGGAAGGTGTGCTCAGGGACCTTAAAGTTGACTTTAACTGAATTTATCGATATTTTCTAAATTTAATAATTATTAAGGTCCTGGGTCTTCACAGTTTAACACATTGTAGTTCAACAAGCTTCTAATTTAATGCATTCTGTTTTCATAGATACATTTTCCTCTGGTTCGCTCGGCTGAAAGTATGCGCGTGCGCGACGAAAACAATGATAGCAGTGGCGGCAGCTGCATCAGCAGTGGAATCAACGACTGGCACTTTTATGGTTATTAAAACAAAATTAAATTTCCCGCATACAAAAATAAATAAATAAGTAAAAAATAAATAAACTGATTTTTTTCTCGTAAAACAAAATTAAATTAAATTTTTCTATCGCAAATAAAATAAAATAAAAATTTTTTTCTCGCAAAAAAGAAATTATTTTCTTATGGAAAAAAATTTTCTCCCACAGAAAATATTTTTTCCACAACAAGAAATATTTAATGATTATTTTCCCCCAAATAAATTTACTGTCTATTACAATTAATTTTCGTACAAAAAGGTACATGTTTTCAAACCAGCAATAGAACTCTTCACAAACGCATTTACGTTTTTCTGTTTGAAAGATCCAGTGTTTGTTTTCTCATTCATTACAAATGACATAAAGAATTTCATCAGATCTAGGTTGGAGTGAAAGTTAATGAAAGTTTGTATTTTTCATCAGATCTAAGTTGTATTTTTCTTTCCAATGTTAATTCACTTGTTTAGGTATGCTAAAGGTTTAACACAACTATTCGTATGTACTAAACAGTTGAGTACATTTACATGAGTTTTCAAATACGTACAAAAATCTTAGTTTTTTTTAAATAATATGTACTGAATTCAGAATTTTGTTTTATGGGGACATTTGTACAAGACAGATGTAATACAGGCATTTTTACCATTCAAGGAAGTGAAATAAAATTCAATGAATTTCACCTATTATTTCAATGTGACAACTTCAGCAATAGAATAACTTCTGTTCATCACATCAACTTGTAAATCTCACAGACTCATGACCACTTTTTAAAAAATACTTTTATTAAAGAAAAATTTACAGATGAAAAAATTTTATCAGACAATTCTATTTTGTTTGTATGGTTTGTTTTGTGTACTTATTTATATACAAAATTTTAATCACAAACACACATAGTACATGTACGTGTTCTGGAATAATTTTCTTGGTTTCCTTCTTGCAATATTAGAAGTAAATTAATTTTTTATTAATGTTGAATTATTCAGTTTTTACAACATTTTCATCTTACTCAGTCACGAGTTTATACACAGATGCATTTTCTGAAAGTATCTTTGTGTGAGGCAGCTTCGTCTTTGTTGATAAGGAGGATGGTGTATTGTTCTTAATCATCAAAACTGATCTGAAACAACGTTTTATCTTCATCACTTGATGCATCTCTCTTTTTATAATCTGCAGTAACTTTTGTGATCTTGGGCGGGTGATTTACTAATGGCATTGATGTGGGGAAAACTGTATTTCATAATATACTTTTCTAAAAAGTTTTGTTTTCATCAAAAAGCGTGGCAATGAGTATATGGTACTGTGTACTATGTCATGAAACAGAAAACCATATATATACTCTTGCTTTGATGCCCTAGTTAGCTCATCTTGCAAGAATCATCTTGTTAACAACCTAGCTGCCATTGATCCGACTCTACTCCAATTCTACTCAGCTCAACTCGTATTCCAGATTCTCCTGGAATAAAAATAAAATATTTTATTTCTTTAAAGTTTTTCTTACGTTTTTCCAACGTTAAGTCTTCTCCTAATTACAATTTTCCAACCTTACCCTCGTTCATTTTCGAATTTTTTTTTCTTAGTGGCTTCCTTTAACGAAACTTTTGTCACAGATTACTGTACCCAATCCCTTTCTGATTTAAACGTATGATTTTTTTTCTCTCTTGTGCTTTAATTATTCTATATTCTGGTTAACACTCTTGTTTCTCAAGCATGTTTCCAAATCCTCCAATGCCCCCAGGAAACATGCTCATGCAACTTCACCCCCCCCCCCCGGGGTTTTGGAGGAATTTCCAAAAAAACAAGCAACCTTTGCGCCACATGTTCCGCTCTATAGCGACTTTAGCAACTTATTTCCACCTACAACTGAAATAAAGATTCGCAACAATGAGGTCTTAGACCTAGCACGCAGAGTGTGGAGGATGGCTCTTCTCCTTCAGTTAAGCCAGAAAAAGCTGCACCTTTGGTGAGTAGTTAATTACGCGGTAGTCTTATTTCAACTACTGTATTTTTTATTTATTTATTTTATTTTAAACGTTTGAAGGGTTTTCTCTCTACCTCTTTTTTCCCCATTGAGTTATCATCTCATTCATTACTAAATTACTAAATTTAATATTTTTTTAAAATTTTCTTTTGTTTTTTTTTCTGCACAGTTTACTTCAGTGGCATCATTTACAGGTCAAATGAAATTAAAAGTTGGTTTGTTAAAAAAAAAAACTCTGATGACACTCTTTACTTCTCGGTTTCAAGAGGTTTTAACGAAAAAAGAAGTAATATTTTCTAAAAACTCAGCTATTACAAAAAAATTCTAAGCAAACTTAAAGCAATTTACAAACCGTACATAGAAAGAGTTTCCCTTCTTCCTACTACTGCCGCGTGTTGTATTGCATCAGAAGATTTGGAACTCTCTCCATGGGTGTCAATACACTAAAACTGTGTTTTCAAGACGAAGAAGGTTATCTTCTACTTTTTTAAAAATAAAGACAAGGAGGACGAGATTTTTTTGGGGCAATACTGAGGTCTGCTGCAATACTCGGTGTATACCCTGTTTTGTTTCCCAACTGTAATAGAACGATGCCTTAAAATGTTTTACTCTGTGCAACCTTTGAATCTCTCTGTTCGTGACCAACCTGCTCTGACGACGACAACTGCAACAAATACAATCGTAACTACGATGCCCATCACAATCTTTACAACATTATCTCCTCTGCATTATTGCCCTCCACAATCGCAACTGCTCGACCTGTGCGTGAGATGGGAAAATTCTTGCAAATGATGATGACACATTGAGTGATCCAGAAACCCATACCCTTCCAACGTAGGAAGTTACCTCTTATGAAACTTTCTCTTTATTATCAAGTCAACAAAGGGGTAGAAGGAAACCTCAACCCACTCCTTCTTTAACCAGGTTTTTCCATTTCCTCAGCCTCGTACACATCTTCTCCTCCACAATCCACCCTCTCTCTTCAACCTGGTTTTTCCACTTCCACAGCCTTGTACCCGACTTCTTCATCCCCACCACCATCCTGTCACCCAATCTAACCCTCAATCTCTCTCTTCATCATCTGTTTTCACAACTGTCTCTTTCTCCTATACCTGTTTCTGAACAACCTCTGCCCTCCACATCCTTTTGCAGCACGTTGCATTTTATAAATCCATCATTACTTGTAGAAAGTGATCCCTCACCTAGTACGGGGGTAGATCTAGACCATTTTGACTCCCTGCAGGAGCTCGGAAGAAGTCGGTCTTGTAAATATAGAACTGAGGTGACCACATGCAGACTCTCTATCGAGAATATGCAAAGTTTGGCCAACTGTGTGTACGAAACTAGAAGTCCACAAGTTTGGGTGGTTTTCTGTGGAAAAGAGCAAAGTTTGGCCAAATTTCTGCATGAAACTAAAAATCCACCCATTTCCCTTGGGGGAGTTGGCTGATCAATTCAGGTCTACCTTCGAGGCTGTTTTCGATCGTACATTAAGAGGTAATTCAGAATATGATTACGCCTGTTGCGTCTTTTACTCTCCCTCATCAACGGATGCTGTTAATTTGCGTTTTAGACAAATTAACGAATACACAGCCGAGAAGGTTCTCGAATTTTTACAGGCCTTAAACCAGCCACACTCAGGGCTTTTGGCAAACGATCCACTCAAGATGAACGTGGTGTTTCTTCATCGACCTCATCCACACACAGGCCAAAATGCTGAAGGCTGCACTTCTAGCGGATCATTTAATGAGAAAACCTCAGTCGTGCAGATAATAAATTCTGATGCTTTGTGTCTTCCCCATATACTGGTCATTGCAAGGACGAATGTAGAGACGAATTTGGCAGGAGTCAGTGTCCCTATTGAGTGGGCAACACACAATATTGTACGGGTCCCAGACCCTAATTAATGCAGTCGTCTGCGCCATTAAAAAATACACCAGGTTTAAC
>JAHWFO010002063.1:1155157-1235335 GCA_023313115.1 Rhysida immarginata
GTTCTTAAAAATATGGAACAACATAATCAGAGGGGCGGGCCGCCACAATATCTCAACAACCCGAATTCAAATTCTGTGTCCTCTGTAACAGGTACTTTAGAGGGATCGGATGTTATGACAACCATTTGTCTGCTACTACCACGATGCAAACAAAGTTGAAAACATGCAGTATGCATAATCAATATATCACTTATGGGTGCGAGTTTCAGACAGGAAAAGGGCATCAGTGTTACCCCATAGTTTGTCCCAGATGTTGTGGTCACCACAAGCTGGGGTTATGTTATATACATACAGAGAAGTAGACAACAACCAAACAACCAATAGAGCGTGGCAAAACATCTAATCCTACACCACACAGGTACGTATATTTTGATGTTGAAACAAGCATGGATGCTACATCATCGGAATTGTCTGGGGAGGGGGAGTTCCAATATAAGTCGTTTTGGGGTGAGCAGGGGTTCAATGCTTTTATGCAGTTTCTATTACAGTGGACTCCAAACCACAGCCACAAGCCTGTAAAAGATGCAATCTCTTTCGTCAATACAATGGTTCTGGCACAAAATTTCAAATCTGATAGGAAATTTTTGCTTAATTATCTGCTAAGACAGGCAATCGTGCCCGAGGTTTTTTTTCGCAGATCAAAGATGCTTCTCATTTCAATGAAATTAATGAAGATTTGCTTCCTTGACTCTCTGTCCTTCATAACGCTTCCATTGTGCGAATTTCCTATTATGTTACACGAAAAGCAAGACAGTTACACAGGGCCTCTCCCCAACGTTAAATATTTTGATTCCTCATACCACATTCAATGGGTGTCATCCCACCTGGCGGTTATTGTGTGAACGGCATGGCAATACCAGTTGTTGTCATGGCAATAGCAGCAATGGGAGAACACTGGTAGTCATATTCAAACGGCATCGGACGGTCTTGTGAATACCGTGATGGACCATACCAATTACATGGTGTTGACTACTTTGAGAAAAAAGTTTATGATTTCAACGAGTGCTTCTTCCACTCTTTCCCGACCTATATGCTATCATATGCGAGGAGTCTATATGGAGATCTATCAAATAGAGAGAATTATCAATGCACCCTCGACAGACTTCGTTTTCTGGGAAGTGCACTCCCCAAACACAAATTTGAGGTGATCTTGGAGATCCTATATGAGGATGCATTGAAACATGATGCAGCCATGGCTGCCTTTTGTGACGGTCTAAAAGTAAATAAATCGTGCTACATAAGACCCAGAGATGCATTCTATGGAGGAAGAACAGAGGCATTTTCTTCGATTGTCGAGTCAACTGAAATGGAGCACCTAACTAATTTAGACTCTTCCTCCCTTTATCCTGCCGTTAACAAGTACAAGCAATATCAAACGGGATCAACCGGTAATCATCAAGTCGAACTTCGACGAGATCCCGAATGCGTACTTTGGGCTGGTCTACGCCACAGTTTTACTGCCGCAAGACCTTTTCCTACTGATTCTGCCTTACAGGTGTAGGTATTGGCTGATTTTCCTGTTGTGCACAAGCTGTGCACAGTGGTGAGCTTGCTCGCATAATATAGATGAACGTATGTTGTGTTCTGTATTGGCATCTCCTGAATTCTATCAAGCCTTGAAGGAGAGTTACCCTTTGATAGATATTCATGAAGTTTAGCGCTATCAGCAGCGTTTCACATATGATGCAGAAGGTGGTGAAACGCATTTTTCACGAATATGTGAATACCTACATTGGGGGAAAATAGAAGCCTCTGACTGGCCTGCTTCTGTCACAACTGATGAAGAAGAGGATGCTTTCATCTCTGAAGTAAAGTCCAAGGAAGGCATTGTTTTAAATCCAAACTGAGTCGAGAAAAACCCAGGCTTGTGTGCAATTTCCAAGCTAGGTTTAAATAATAGCTGGTCTGTTTTAGGCCTAAATACAAACAATTATGTTCAAACAAAAAAACAACTCGCTACATAAACAATTATGCTGAATTTTTTAAAAACGTGATTATGCCTTCCTTGGAGGTAACTGATTTGGACGTTGTAAATGAAGAAGTAGTTCTAGTAACTTTTTCGTGTGCTCACCCCACGATTCACTAGAAAGGCAACACCATCATTGCATCATTCGTAATGGCATATGGATGCCTTGAGCTTTACAAATCCATGGAAAAAACTTGGGCATCGTTTACAGTACTGCGACATGGATTCGCTTCTCTATAGTGAACCACTCGATATGGAACTCCTCCCCCATAGGTCTAATTTAGGCGAGCTTAGAGATCAGACATTAGAAAAGTATGGGCCCGGTGTTTTCATTGAAAAGCTTGTCATCGCTGGTCCGAAAAATTTATGCTTATTATTTTCGAATGTAGAGGTCACAATAAAATGTAAAGACATCTCACTAACAAGGAAAGCATTAGAGGTGCTTATTCTCCTCTTCCCTACACAGTGTTCATATACCTGTGGACATAACCCATGGGCTCCTGTTCTGCAAACCGACAAGGAAAATTTACCATGTCACTAACCAAAAGAGATTCATGTTGCAAAGAAACCTAAGCAAAACTTATCCGTATGGATACAAGGGATCATGGTAAAACAAATCTCTTTTTCACACAATTTTAGTAAGTGTGTGTAATTTCATCTTTGTGCTTTCTACTGCAACCTTCTTCACTATCCCACCAGACAAAATTACCCACAGCAGTTTTAAATGGTAAAAATGGGTTGTCAATCTCGAAACACGTACAGTATTGTAAGTCAAACACCAAATTCAAAACAAAGAAATTTTTCTGTAAAATTTTCGGTATTTTTCTATAAAATTCATACGTAAAATTATTATTATTTCTACTTATTTCTCTAAAAATACTATTCTACAATTCACTGTATTTTGTTAGAAAAAAAATTCATCTGTTGAAAAATAATTCTGTTGTAAAAAACAAAAATAAAAATAAAAATAAATTAATACTAATAGACTGTATTTTTTTATGAAGAAAAAATATTCTTTAAAATTTTTTTGTTGTGGAAAAAAAATATTTTCTTTGGGCGAAACTTTTTTTTCCGCAAGAAAAAAATTTCTTTTTTGCGTGAAAAAAATTTAATTTAATTTTATTTACGAGAAAAAAATTTAATTTAATTTGGTTTTGCGAGAAGAAAATTTTATTTATTTATATTTTTTTTTATTTATTTATTTTTGTATGCAGGAAATTTAAGTTTGCTTTGATAACCATAGCAGTGCCAGTCATTGTTTCCACTGCCAGTGCGGCTGCCGCTGGTGCTGTCATTGTTGTTGTCGTCGTGCACACACATGCTTACAGCCGAGTAAGCCCCAGGAATGTAAATGTATGAAAACAGAATGCAATAAATTAGAAGCTTGTTGAACCACAATGTGTTAAACATTCATTTAGTATTGTATTTATTTGGCAAATTCAAGGGATTAAAATTTTAACGGGTTCAGCGGTGAATCAATCCACTGCACCGTCGCCACAGTCGCTGCCCCCATGAGTGCCGCAACAGGCAAAAGTAGATGCATTCCCCTTAAAACAGCACATCAAAAAGACGTATTTAAACATGGTTACTGTGCCAAACATTAGGTAGAACGGAATTAGGATCTTCCATACATTGTAAAACTGTTTGCCCTGTGTATTTCATGAGAAATCAGCTTCTAGGATGTGTATACGAGTAAAAACAAAAGCCTCAGTGGCTGGTGTATGGAACGTGTATAGTGAAGGGCTATGGCAAAATTACCATTGACTTGATTAACTTGAGAATAAAATAAAACTCTTTTTCCACAACGAAACAGGAAATGAACAAAAAGAAAAAGACCAAAAATAAAATGAAAAAATACAACCTGAGTCTGTAAGCGCTTTTCGAAAGCTTTGCTTTCATCATTCAGCAGCCAAGGAGCACCTCGAGAGAACTTGAGAGAACTGACTTGGAATAGAACATGCTGAGTATTTATAACGGACAGAAGCCAATCAAGACAAAAAGATCCAACTGAATTTTATTGATTGGGTAAGTGCGTCGCCCATTTGATCAATGGTTATTCGCTAATAGGACCCCTATCTAAGTTGAGTAATAATTTTTCATCTGTTTTTTGAATGGCTAAGCTTTCGAAGGCGTCCAGAAGGTGTTTCTTGTTTATTGACTCAATAAGTTTTATATTGCTTAATAAAAATTCATGCCCGGTATCTAGCGAGTGTTTGGCTATGGATGACTGATTCCCTCTACCATATCTTGTGTGTCTCATGCGTTCTTCGAATCTTGTTTCAATATTCCGAAAAGTTTGTCCTTTGTATCTCATGGGGCATTGGGAACATCTAGCTTCATATATTCCTGATTTCTGTAGTGGTGGAATCGGGTCTTTTGGATTGGGTAATAAATGCCTGGTCTGGTTGGGATTGCTAAAAGATAACGAAATATTAAAAGATTTAAAGACAGAATTGAGACCTTTAATTAATGATTTATTGTAAGGTAAGGATATGACTCTCCCTCTATTTTTAGTCCAGTTGAGAGTAGTGATTTCATCCATGAACTTTTTTAACTTCCTCTTCCTTTCCAAATCGGTGATGGTATGTGTGCTATAGCCATTTTTAACTGCAATATTCTGAATCAAGGAAATTTCTTTTTTGAATGAGGATTGACCAAGTGGGAGATTAACAGCTCTGTCAATCATCGAAATGAAAGTACATATTTTTTGATTCCAAGGGTGGCTGGAATCGCTTGGTATGTAATTCAATCCGTTTGTAGGCTTTCGGTATACCTCAAATGATAATGAATCATGGTTTCTAATGACTAAGATGTCAAGAAACGGCAACCTTTGATTGTTTTCTAACTCAAAAGTGAATTGAACGGACGGAAAATAACTATAATTATGTTGGACAAAAGTGTTGACATCGCAAGCATGGCACCATTAAAACTCTTAAGGAAAAAGATTGTTTCTTCCTTAAAAGTGATAAAGGAAATAGTACAGTTATTCTAAAGAAAAGTGATTATTTCAGTAGAGTAGATGCTTTAATTGCTGAAGGCCCGTTCGAGGTTATTAATAAGAAAAATCCGTTAACAACAATGGTCAAGGAAGTCAGGGAGGCAGTAAAGAGTAGCCCTAATCTCATTCCCCCAAACTCTGCCTCTTCGCTCAGCATTAAAAACCCGACTTTACCTAGGTTATATGCTCTCCCTAAGATACACAAACCTGGAAACAAAATGAGGCCGATTGTGTCAAATATTGACTCTCCTACTTACCGGTTTTCTAAATTTCTAGCAGAGTTTTTAAAGACCTTAAAATTGTCGATCTTCGACAGTTCGGTTAGTAATAGTATTGACTTAGTGAAAAAACTGAAAAATAAGGTCATTAAGAAAGGGGAAATATTGGTATCCTTCGATATTGTCTCCTTGTTCCCTAGCATCCCTATACCTGAAACTATAAACTTTTTAACTAATATTTTGAATGAAAACAAAGTTCCTGAAAACATACGCAACGAATGTTTAAGTCTAACGAGGTTATGTACCAATAATAATATGTTTAAATATAATGGGAAAGTTTACAAAATGGTGGGTGGTACACCGATGGGCTCTTGCCTTAGCCCTATTTTGGCTGAAATATTTCTGAAAAGTTTCGAGGATATCCTGAAAAATTCCGGTTTTTACTTTCCCGATTGTTGGTTCAGATACGTGGACGATGTCTTCACAATTTTTGACACCAATGCTTGCGATGTCAACACTTTTGTCCAACATATTAATAGTTATTTTCCGTCCGTTCAATTCACTTTTGAATTAGAAAACAATCAAAGGTTGCCGTTTCTTGACATCTTAGTCATTAGAAACCATGATTCATTATCATTTGAGGTATACCGAAATCCTACGAACGGATTGAATTACATACCAAGCGATTCCAGCCACCCTTGGAATCAAAAAATATCTACTTTCATTTCGATGATTGACAGAGCTGTTAATCTCCCACTTGTTCAATCCTCATTCAAAAAAGAAATTTCCTTGATTCAGAATATTGCACTTAAAAATGGCTATAGCACACGTACCATCACCGATTTGGTAAGGAAGAGGAAGTTAAAAAAGTTCATGGACGAAATCACTACTCTCAACCGGACTAAAAATAGAAAGAGAGTCATATCCTTACCTTACAATAAATCATTAATCAAAGGTCTCAATTCTGTCTTTATATCTTTTAATATTTCGTTATCTTTTAGCAATCCCAACCAGACCAGGCATTTATTACCCAATCCAAAAGACCCGATTCCACCACTACAGAAATCAGGAATATATGAAGCTAGATGTTCCCAATGCCCCATGAGATACAAAGGACAAACTTGCCGGAATACTGAAACCAGATTTGAAGAACACATGAGACACACAAGATATGGTAGAGGGAATCAGTCATCCATAGCCAAACACTCGCTAGATACCGGGCATGAATTTTTATTAAGCAATATAAAACTTATTGAGTCAATAAACAAGAAACACCTTCTGGACGCCTTCGAAAGCTTAGCCATTCAAAAAACAGATGAAAAATTATTACTCAACTTAGATAGGGGTCCTATTAGCGAATCACCATTGATCAAATGGGCGACGCACTTACCCAATCAATAAAATTCAGTTAGATCTTTTTGTCTTGATTGGCTTCTTTCCGTTATAAATACTCAGCATGTTCTATTCCAAGTCAGTTCTCTCAAGTTCTCTTGAGGTGCTCCTTGGCTGCTGAATGATGAAAGCAAAGCTTTCGAAAAGTGCTTACAGACTCAGGTTGTATTTTTTCATTTTATTTTTGGTCTTTTTCTTTTTGTTCATTTCCTGTTTCGTTGTGGAAAAAGAGTTTTATTTTATTCTCAAGTTAATCAACTAAAATACATTGTTCGGCTACAGGCAAGCTTCTGTTCCCAGTGTCGAAATAGGCAAGGGAGCAGTTGTTTACTTGCCTACTGAGGTGACCAAAGCAGGTAGGTGTCGGAAGTTAACTTCCGACCAGCAAAAGCTGTGGGCCAAGTTCATATTTCCTCATTAGAGGTATTTAAGTTTTTTACATTCGGTGTAGCATTATGCCACCTGAAGATCTTTTTAGATCTTAAAGCAGTGGAGGCAGTACCATCTGCCTCACCACTTCAAGAGTGGCAATCTATTCCCAGTTATCCAAATCGCCATGTGATGCTTTGAGGCTCACAACGACGGCTGCCCCCATGTGTAGTGATGGTGTTTGGCATCTTAATGAGGTGATACGACTGTACCTCGACCCCAAGTTTGGCCCAACCCCCATTGGTTAAAGCGAACAAAGCTTTCCAAAGAGAGGAATGAATATGCAACATGACGTGGTGCCGACATCATTTGTTGGTTTAATTTTTTTTTTTGGCTTAAAAACTGCTTAAAGATAAAAGAAATTATATGGTAAAAACAGTGAAAAAAATAAGCTAGAATAAAACGCATAAAAACTGGAATTTAGTCTCTCCTAGAATTAATCGGAAATCGGCCAAGATGGCTGAACTGAAAGCAGTTCGAGCGCAACGAACAGAGCTCCTGTGAAGACGGCTGAGGCAATAGCTGAAATCAATTGGAGCCCGAAAACTACATCCTCTTTTCATGCCAGTAATATATTTTCCCAAGAAAAATATATTATGTGTTAGTTTTATTATAACAGTACATTTTAAAGAATTAATTAGCATTCATAATGATTGTAATTACACTATTATATAAATAAACATTAAATAAAGAAATAATTTCATAAATTTTAAAACTTCAGCAATTGATAAATAAATAAGTAAATCACGACAACATTAAAATGACAGGTTTAATAAAATTTCTAAATAATGTCATTTTTAAATTTTAATAAATTTGTCATTTTAGTTTTTTGATTTCTTTTTTATATTTATCAATTTTCGAAGATTGAATAATTTTTGAAATTATTCAATTAATTCACTTCAACGTATTATTTTAATACCAAATACAATTAATAATTTTAAAAAATAAACTGAAACAAATCAGAAAACTTTTGTTTATAGAACTTCCTAAAATTTCCTGTAATTGGCACTAAATGAAGATTTAAAAAAATTAAAATTAAAAAATTCAACCATAGCAACGAGCCTAACCAGTTTAAAATAAAAAATATTGTAATTAATTTATATTCTACAAAACACACTCTACAAAGCAATTATATTTAGTATTATTTTTATTACTTATTTTGAATTTAATGACATCAATTCATATTCAGAATAAAAGGAACGCCTAATTCTAATTAAAAACGGACAAGATGGTATTGTTTCTTATTCTTCAACGATTTTTTACATCTTGAGGGCTGTTGCTAAGCAACGAAACTACTTTTGTATTTCTACACATAGATAATGTGCCTGACCAATAGGAGTTAGGCCAAATTTAGGGTTGGTTGGAGTGTGCCTATGCTCTGCCCACAACTTTCTGTACAGGTTCCAGCACCCTGGTTGATTCTAGGAGTGCTCTGGCTGCCTCAACCTAGAGTGCTCTGGTGACATAAACGGTAGTGCAGGACCACTGACACCAAGCACAGTGTGAGAGGGAAGCCAGCATACCCAAAAAAACACTAGCTCTTATTCTTTCCCTTTCCTGTCTTTCCATTGTCCGCTCTTCTTTCTCCATCTTTTTTCTTTCCTTCTCTCTCTCTTTCTTTCCTTTCTGCTTCCTCTTCTTCTTTCTCTCTTTCCTTTTTCTTATCTGTTCATTTTCTTATCAGTGCTTAATAAAGAGTTATAATTCATAAAAAATTATTAGCCATCTCTGGAAGAAAGACAGAAATGGCTGCCATTGTTGCTCAAAATGGCAGGTGGATGGGGCCATCAGCTGGTCTTTTCATGTGGATGACATTTTATCCCAGATGGTGAGACGTGTGCGTGGTAGGCCCTCACCACCGCCATCTTGGTACCCAGATCCAGGGGTCAAAGTTCATCTTGGTACCCAAAGGGCAGCACTATTGCTCTCGATCATATTTAAAAAAACTTGTTTTCTTTCTCTTCATTTCCGAATATATGATATATCACATGCCATATGTTGCCATAGTTCTAAGGATCAAGTGACTGCCACCCCCACAAATCTGACCCAATGGAACAATTTGGCCTAAACTTCACAGTAATGTAGATCTTGCCTAGAGAAATCTGGATACTGATTTTCACGCCTTAACGTACCTAATTAGCACAATACCGGGTCGGTAAGAAGTAACGTGAGGTGTTCAGAGCTCACTAGCGGGAATTCTATTAGGCCAAATGCAGTACATTTTGGTGTCTATACTTAGTGGAACATGCAGTTTCGATTTCTGCAAAAAAAAATAGTACCAAAAGTCGCCATAGGGGGCGCTTATTTCAAAAAAACAATGAATACATTTGCCTAAGCGCGTTCCATGTTGAGCAATCGTGACAAAAAAAAGCAAGGCTGAGGATTTCGCATCGAATTCACGAACGAATGGCCTGACGATGACGCTTACTCTGCCTGACCGGGAATTATTAGTCAAGTTGTTTTATCAGAAGACCGACAATGTGAGTGCTGCCCGTTGTGAATTCTGGCGATTGAAAAACGTTACGAAGAGGACCGATGAGCATAACTAACTTACGGAAAATGATTGAATGATTTGAATCTACTGGAACTCTAGGAGTGCAACCAGGCCGGGGACGCAAACGGATCAGGCAGCAACACGTTGAAGAAGTTGCAACTCCTGTTGTGGAACAGGAGATGACTACTGTGCAGGGTACCAGCAGTGCACACACAATAGCACGCCAAACAGATATCCCATATTCGACGTTGAGGAAAATATTGCATGAGATATTGACATTTTATCCCTATAAACTCACACCTGTTCAACAATTGCTTCCTGGAGATGAATGTACCCGAACTGACTTTTCGTTGAGTTTTTTAGCACGTATGGAAGTGGATGATGCATGGCCATGGCAAATTTTATGGAGTGATGAGGCACATTTTTATTTGAATGGCGATATCAATACCCACAACTACCGTATTTGGGCTGCATCAAATCCACAAGTGTGTCTGCCAACTCCTATGCATTCACTGCTTTTTTCATCATCGGCCCATACTTTTTTGAAGAAATCCGTCCCCGTGGACCAGTGACTTGTTTTGTCAATTCAGCCAGGTATGCCGATATGCTTGAGAATTTTGTGATACCACGATTGCAGGAAAAGGGTTGTCTGGATTTCACCATTTTTATGCAGGATGGTGCACCACTGCACATCGGACGTCAGGTGCAGCAGATCTTGCGAGAACATTTTTCAAACAACATAATAATAGTCATGCATTTCCCATGGTATGGCCATCCAGGTCGCCTGATCTCAGCCCTTGTCATTTTTGGTTATGGGGATATTTGAAAGCCTTGTGTATCAAGCACATGTTCCTAACCTCTCAACCTTATAGGATCAAATAACATTACATATCAGACTAATTAATGCAGATATGCTGCTAGCTGCCATAGAAAATGTCATGTACTGCATGCAGCTATTGGAACAGCACACTGGTGGTCATATTGAAACATATTTTTAATTAAAAATAAAACATTGTTTATTGTTGTTACTAAAGTTGGTTTGTACGATATTTGTTCATTTGACAATTAGGTATTGATTGTTTTCTTGAAATAAGCGCCCCCTATGGCGACTTTTGGTACTATTTTTTTTACAGAAGTCGAAACTGCATTTTCCACTAAGTACATAAACCAAAATGTACTGTATTTGGCCTAATAGAATTCCCACTAGCGAGCTCTGAACACCTCACGTTATTTCTTGCCCACCCGATATATGTTGTCCTCTCTGAATCCCGCCCCCGTAATTCAGACCCCTCTGTAGTAATGAAAACCAAACTAAATAGTGCCAATAGACATGCCCATTGGAAGCTACATTCCGATATTTCAATCTTCTACCTCAAAAAATGTAGAAATTATGATGGGGACAGACTGACATTATAAAACCATTAAGTAGGTCCATTCTTTTGCTACTTAGGGCCAGTTCTACCAACCTCGGATAATTCCTCAGATAAAATAAGTACTAGAAAAAAGCTCAGATAAGTCAAAATGGCGTTCTACCATCTTTAGATGGGAAAAATCCTCAGAGAAACACCAGTATAAACCACTGATATCCTCATAAAGTTATATGGTCCTGTACATGTCGGATAGCCATGTATTCCACGTATAGTGAAATGTTTCACCCAAACATGCGAGTGTTAATGGTGGTACTCTCGGTCCGCTTCTATTGGAAAATGCCTTCAAAACCATAGTATTTCATGTCATATAATTACCATTTTAAATTACAACGTTAGAAAGAAGTTTTAGGTTAGAAGTGAACAGCAGATTATATCTATTTTACCCAGAGACAAATGAAAGAAAGAGACTGGCAGTAACCTGCCCTCTAGCGGTGCCTTCGTGCTGCCATATTGGGATTGGCAAGAAATAGCTGTTACAGGGATAATTGCCGAAACTGTGGATACTAACGTATAAAAAATGGAACAAAAGAAAACACAAGTCCACATCAATTCTTTTTATTTCCTCAGATGAGCATTTCGGATTTCACAAATCCTTCATCAGTGAGTGAATCAATCATGAAAGATTCACTCACTGATGAAGGATTTGTGAAATCCGAAATGCGCATCTGAGGAAATAAAAAGAATTGATGTGGACTAGTGTTTTCTTTTGTTCCATTTTTTATAAGAAATAGCTGATCGCTAGAGGCAATGCATGTGAATCAGTTAGTTTGGTTTGGTTTGTTTGGTATTAACGTCCTTTTCAACTTATATGGTCTTTTCAGGATATAGGGGTGGCAAATTTTGCCTTGCAAGAGTTCTTTAATGTGCAGCTGGCAAACGACTACACGAGACCAACATCTTTACTTCCCTTCCGAAGGATGTGCGGAATCTCAGGATTTTCTCCCTGAAAAAATCCTCGTCGTTCTCAGCCGGAGTTGAACCTGCCCTCGGGCATCAGAGGCGATAATGCAACCACTGAGCTACCGAGGTCAATATGAAACAATTGCAAACAATTGCTTCTTACAATATGTGGATTAATAAATTGATTATTTTATTGAACTGAGAATTATTTCATCTTTTTCTTTTAATTTAAAATTTTAAAATATTTGTCTTTTAATTGAATCATTTATTTGGAGTTATAAAAGTATATGTTATCATTAGTTAATGCAATAAAGTATTTTTAAAATAATCAGAAAACAGGTTATGCTTACTAATACTTCAAGAAATCATCTACAAAAACAGCTGAAATTACATTGAGAATATATGCCGCCTTAGGTTTTTGCCAATCGTAACATGGCGAATGCTGCAATTTTGCTGGCACCAGTAGTGCTCAGCGAAATGAATACGGCACTGCCAGTCTCTTTCTTTCATTTGTCTCTGATTTTACCTGTCTCTATTTCATTTTCAATGATCGACAACATAGCCCCCAAAAGGAGAAACAAAACGAAAGTTTTGCATCTGAGGTCAAAGTTCTCCAGCTGCATTTGATTTTATTGCATTTGTTTTTTCTGCTGTGCCGCCTTTCAACACCAACACTGACTGGAATACTTTTGGGTTTCTTTCAAGGTAGAGGGCTTTCTCTTATCATTGTAGGCTAGACACTGACTGGAATGAATACTTTCGTTTCTTCACAATCGAGGGAAGCACTAAATATCACACGAACCTATCACAGTGAGCTTTACAATGCTTGTGGTCTATACCTTTGATAAAGTTTTCCGAGGAATAAAAAATGTTGGTAGCAAGCAAATGAAGCAGTATACAGGGTTTATCATAGGAGCATTACAACCTCGGAATTTTAGTTTAATACAAGACTTCGTGTAGTTGTAGTGTACCTTCATGTTAATATACTTAAATATGAAGGCGCACTATTTAGCTAATTTTGAAAAAAGACGGTTTAAAGTTTCAGGCACCATATATACAGAAAACGTTTCCTCTTTGATTGTATGTAAGTGACCCGATAACTCATACGGCAGCGTGGTTGCTACTCACAAGTCAAAGTGTGAGATGGTGGGTTCGAATTCCAGTTGTAACAATTTTTTCTACCCAAATAATTATTCAATATATTTTATTTACAAATTTATTTGGAACAAGCAACTTTTTGACAAACTTTACCTTTTCTCATAATTATTATAATTATTTTTATTGTTACTAGTATCTACGGAGTAATAAATTATTTTCTGCAAAATATTTTGTATAGGATCAATATTTTAATAGCAATAAATATTTTATTTTATTTTTCTCGGTGGTGGGTTCGAAAGGGAAGTCTTTGTGACTGTAAACGAGGTGAGCTATTCAATGGATTTTCTTAAAACCTCTTATTCTTGTAAAAAGCGCTCATTTATTTGTTGTGCGAATTGTCGTGGTTTCTTTTATTTTCCATGCTTCTATGACAATTATCATACTGGTTCATATATATCATTTTAATTTAACTTATTAACATTATTACTTCTTTGTTATATTGCTATTTGCATGAAATGAACATTTTACCTTTCCATACATAATAGACTATTTTACTGAAAATACACTACTGTTTATAAAAATCTCAACACCCTGATAGAATAGCCCAATCTGCATTAAATTTGGAGCATTTGCATATCATGGGTCAGAAAAGAAACCATTAGATTTTCAGGTCAATACAATGCGTTTTATTGTCACATTAGTATCGGGTGAAACCACTGTGGGATGCAATTCAGCCTCTAAACGTCGTGGCATTGAGTCAAACAAGCTCTGAATAAGGGCCTGGAAAATGTCCTGCCATGCTCTGTCTACACGGGTATACAGTTCATCCACAGTTGCTGCTGCAGGAGTCTGACGAGCCAATCGATGAGCAACCCTATCCCACACATGTTCGATTGGGGACATGTCTAGTGAGCGAACAGGGCGTCTGATGTGCTTGGAAAAAGGCGAGAACATTTCTGGCCACATACGGTCGGGCATTGTCCTGTTGAAATACAGCGCCTGGAAGGTTCTGCAGGAAGGGGATGACCTCGGGTTGCACAACTTCCCTGATGTACCGGTCACTGTTCAGATTGCCATGGATTCTGATCAGACGGGAACGGCCATGGTAACTGATTGCACCCCACACCATCACCCCTGGCGTTTGTCCTGAATGACGCTGCAGGATGCATTCTGGAAGGTCGCGCTCGCCACGATGTCTTCTGACTCGTATCCTGCCATCATGGTGCTGCAAGTTAAACCTTGACTCATCCGAAAACACAACTTGTTGCCATTCAGCTTGCCACTGTTGGTGTTGATGGGCCCATTGCAACCTGAGGCGCCGGTGGTTTTGAGTCAAAGGAATCCGCAACAATGGTACTCGTGCCATCAATCCTCTGGAAATCAAACGGCGTCGTACAGTGCTAGCAGACATTGTCCTGCCTACTGTAGTACCCCACTGTTGTGCTAACACTGTGGAAGTGGCTGTACGATCTGCTACACACATGCGATATAGGTGTCTGTCATCTCATTGTGTCGTCCTGCTTGGTCTTCCTGAGCCTGGTCTTCGGTGTGCCCTGTTCTCTTCGCTCCACTGCCTCCATGCACGCATAATTGTCGTTGCATTACATCCTACACGAGCAGCAATGTCACGATACGACCATCTAGCTTCACGCAGACCAATTATGCGTCCTCTTTCAAAGTCTGTCAGCTGTTGATATGGTACCCTTCGTCATCGTCGAGGCATAGTGTTCTTTCAAGCAATTACTCTGAAAATCTAATCATTTATACTCTGATCCAATGTATGCAAATATTGCAAATTGCATATGGATTAGACCATTCCATCAGGGTGTTGCGATTTTTATAAACAGTAGTGTACTTGTGTTACTCCGTAGACACATGTAACAATAAAAATAAGCATAATAATTTTGAGAAAAGGAAAATTTTATGAATAAGTTGGTTATCACAAACAAATTTGTTAATATAATATATTGAATAATTATTTGGGTACAAAAATTATTACAACTGGAATTCGAATATGCCACCTCACACTTTGACTTGTGAGTAGCAACCATGCTGCCGTCTGAGCTATCGGATCACTTACATACAATCAAAGAGGAAAACTTTCCCTTATGTATGGTGCTCGAAACTTTTAACCGTCCTTTTTCAAAATTGGCTGATTAGTGCACGTTAATATTTAAGTAAATTAACATCCTAAAGGCACACTACAACTACGCGAAGTCTCGTATTAAACTAAAATTTCGAGGTCGTAATTTCCCCTTGTAAGCTTAAACCTTAGATTGCTATCTGAAGATTTATCCGAGATTAGTAGAACCGGCCCTTAATAATATAGATTATGAGCACTTGAGCAATCATGCATCGACAAAGCGATTTTACGTGAGCACGCTGATGTCAGTAATCCTTAAAAGATGAACAAAAAGTAACAGTGCATTCCTTCTTGAAAAATCTATTGTTATATGACATGCTATTATCTTGGTAGTCTTTACACTCACTGCTTTAGCACGTAAATTCAAATTGAAGAGGTCCACGAAAAAATCCCAAAAGTTGATATGGCCGAGCTAAAACTTTGTTGGTCATACTTCTGCAAACAGAATTTGAAAACCTTAATCCGTTTTCAAGTTCCCATGCAAACGGCGTTAGGTCGGATTCATTTTTCAAAATTTGATTTTATTCCATCAAAAATGTAAAATAATAAACAACAACAAAATATGCAGTATTCACAAGATACTTCCAATTGAATTTTTTATAGTCTGACAGATTTATGTAATTATTTTTTATATACAATGTTATTTTCATAATTATTTTCCCAGTTATGAATTCAAAGTTTAAAGTAATAAATTTTTACAAAAATATATATTAAAGTTTTGTAAGCGTCAACAAAATAAAATCTATAATGAACACAATTTGTATGTTTGGCTTATTTATTTATTTATTTACTAGCACAGGTACCCAGCATTGCCCGGGATAACTACATTTGTAGGTAAAAAGAACATTCTCAAAAATTTAAATTATAGTTCCCAATTGGTTAAATATTAACTCAATCAATACAACACAAAGCAAAGAGATTATTCATAAAAGAAAAATCCGAAAAGCAGAAATTCTAGGTGACATACCAGAACCTTATTTAACCTCTTGTTGACTTGCCTCAGATTAAAGTGATATCCATATTCACAACCGGTTAAAATCACTGGATACCTAATACCCAAGTTTTTCTTTCACTGCTAGTCTAAAGAATTTCTTAGTCATGTAATCTTACTCTAGTTGTTGCAATTTCTACTCTTCTCTCGATGTCTTGAGGCAAAACTTGGCCATTCTTCAGTTTTTGTAGTCTTGCAGTCGCGGATCCTTCTATTTACTTGCTTACCATTTGCTCAATACAGCACGGAGCTAAAAGAGTGCTTCCTCTGTCGCCTTTCCACTCTTCCTCAATGGTCTGCTAACTCTCCAGTTACTGATCGCTTTTAAAGATTTTCAAGAAATTGGTAAGTAATAAGGACTCTCTTTCCTAAGAAAAGCCAGAATAACAGAAATTCTATGCATTGTTACAAATTGAAACTTATCGACATTACACAAACTTTGCCTTGCATTGTTGGTCATGAGATGTATGCAGGCATTTTAATTATGAGATATATATTGTTGATCCTTACATAGTGTTGGTGCATTGCATGTTGACACCATTGTAGATACCTATTGGTACACAAACTTTATCTTGCATTGTTGGTCATGAGATATTTCTCATTAATATGCCTTGCTATAACCATGAATATCGATTTTTTTTTATCAATAATTATTATTTTTTCGAAATCTGAGGTACACAGTGACCTTCCACATGCTTTGAAGCTCATGTATACAAAATTTCATCAATATTGGAATAAAACTGTAGATTTGTGTAAGAAACAAACAAACAAGCCCACAAACAAACAAACATCCTTCTTTACATATACAGATTTACTAGCAGAGGTACCCGGCGTTGCCCGGGATAATTACACTTGTAGGTAAACAGAACAATCTCAAAAAATTAAATTATAACTCCCAATTTTTTAACTAATAACTCAATCAATAAAACAGAGAGCAAAGGGACTATACATTTTACGAAAAATACGAAAAACAGGAATTATAGGTGATATACCGGGACTTTATCTAAACTCTTCCTGACTTGCCTCGCCACTGCAGAGCATCACCAGATACTTTAGAGTCAAGTTTCTCTTGCTCTTGACGTAGAAGCTCTTGCTCAATTCGAAACTCCCGTTGTTCAGATGTTTCAAATGCCCGTATAGCTTTTTCTGTTTTGAGTTGCAGAATTTCTCTGACCAAAACTCGTTCTTTCTCTTTCTTTTCCAGATACATAAATTGTTGCCAGTCGTCTGGACGTCTGATATGGAGCTCAAGAGAGACAGGCGTGACTCCTTTGCTTCATCAATAGATGCTGCTTCATTAATGTTCTGTCATTGCATCATCATCTTATGCATATTATTAATAATTCTTGGAAACGAACGTTCAATCTCCGCATTATCAACATCTCACTTTCCAAAATATACACATTCCCATTCTAATGTGCTACAAAATAAGCCAGGTGATAACCTTGGCATGGCTCGCACTTTTTTTTGGGTTAAATTTTGCAATATCGTAAAAATAAACACAGAAAAACGCTTAGAATAATTCACTGGAATAGGGACGTAATGGCGTTTACTCCCGTTTTCCGATTATCATTGCATTCGGTCTCTTATGCTTTAGTATATGAAATAGAGGTATAACAGATTTGTTAGCACCTTTATATTTTTCAAAATAGAGACATATTTGTAAAGAGAGCCGTTATTTTTCCGTACAGTGGTGCTGTAAAACATAATGGGAGTCCCCACTGTTAATGTGTTTGTATTTTCCCTTGATTTTATTGTGTTTATTACCATAGAATTTTGTTATTTTTTTAATAATGCACGACAAAAATGGAAAGTCATGAATGCAGAAGAGAGAGAAATGTTAGTAGTTTAAAAGATTGGAAGGCCAACAAACGTAAATGTGCAAGGAATATAGGTGAAAGCTATGAAAGAATCGATCCCCCTACTAAAAAAAAGTTCTAGTTGTTGAAGAGAAAAAATTTGTAGTAATAACGAAATGTTGTAGTGCTAAAAATGTTTGGATGTGCTATGTGTTAATGAACAAGAACTATTATTTCAAAACTTTTAGATAAATGGGGATAAAAACCTGCAAGACAGGTATTTGATGGGTTGCATGAAACTGAATCATATTAAACGAGAAACAAAAGAAGTAAGTATAGGATTTTGCATTGTTTATTACAGTTTAATAATACATTGCACATGCTGAAGTGTTATTAAAAAATGATATTGCTTTTAGGTCAAGACAAAAATAGACACTTCTTGAACCTACTCCATTAGTTCTGGATGTAATACTGTTACTGTTTGTCGGAACTTTTTACTACCTTGCCTGCAAGGAATGAGAAGACAGAACAGTTCAGCGTGCTATAGAAGAAAATAGGTTTACAGGAAAATACCATGTTATACATTGTAGTCTAATAAAAGTACTATTTTATATATATTTTTTGTAAGTGCTACAGCCGAGGTTGACATGCGGGGGAAATATATGAACAGACGTCATCGTATTACAGAGATACTTGGGATTTAGCTATGGGGCATCTAGGTTCAATTCCGCATAACAACTTCCATTATTCTGATTCAAAATCAAACAGAAAATATTTTATAAACCCAACTCTAGCATGCAAGAGTCTTTTCACCTCTTCCAGGAGTATTTTAAGGAAAGAAGGGGAGTGGATCTTAAAATGAAATACAAAAGATATCAGTGGTTTTTCAGAGAGCAGAGTGTTTACAGTTTTTGTTGTCCAAGAACAGACGTCCGAAACAAAGACAAGCTCTAAACCAGAAACTAAAACTCTGCTAGAGGAATATTTGAAAAGGGTTTCCTCTGTAAGTAAAGCCACGCTCTTACACCTGCGTCAGCTTAATTCTGTCACACTGCTGCCATTGTAAGGGCTAGGCCCCTTAATTGTAAGGGTATCAATCGTAAGCCTGGGCGATTGAGCCTCCAGCATGAGATTCAAAGACTGTAGTCGTGTGCGCCATCGCTTTTTAAGTGAACTTTAAGATTTGGGTGGCCGAATGGAGTGGTTAAGTCTTAATAAGAACCCCACATTACGATTTATCCGCAAACAAGTACGGCCAGAAAGAGGATCAAATAAAGAGAGATAGTCTCAAGTTCTTTGGTGTAACAAAGTGATATATAAATTTCGTCTTCTAGGAAATAATTAAAATCAATGATATTTATATAACCTTCGACCTCTCTATCAGGTTCGGAAAAATGAATATTAATTAAAATATTTGATTTAGTCATGGTAAAAGAATCTCATAGCATCAAGTAAAACACAGAAAATAATCATTGTAAAGGTAACTCATGAAATGTACACATAAAAAGATTAAACAATCTTTAAAGTTAAGCATAGCTTTAGCAAATGAATCCCAATCTAAATATAAAGATCTAGCTAAGTAAAACACAATAATGGCAAACAAAAACTCATATAAATGGTTATGAAAAACGGTTTAAAATGGCCAGGGACTGAAAATCAAGGTCTATAAACTCACGGCTCAAAATGGAACAGCAACATCAGCATCGTGGTGGCTGGGCATCGTTTTGGTCATCACTTGTCTACTTCGTGCGGCTGAACATGGAATGCGGTGGTGGGTCATCTCAGGAACGAAGACTAACTGGTCAATTTATGGGACAAAGGCATTGTTAACGCGAGGGCGCCGCAATAGAAATCACGTTACAAAACTTCGTTAATCAAGCAAAACAAACAGAAAACTCATTGCACCAACTTAACATAAAGAAAGAGTTAACTAAAGGAATTTTGGTATTCACCCTGTGCAGGTTGCCCATTGACGGTCGTCGGAAAGCAATGGGTATTGCTACCAGCAGATAAAACTTAGTCCCAGCAAAAGTCACTTACACTCATCGGCAAACCTAAATCAGAATTCAAGTTTCCTCATTCAAACGGGAATTGAACGTCCGACCAATGAACTATCGGTGACGTCACATGGATCATCCTAGATGCCCCAAAGCTTAGGTCAGCCAGACCCATCTGCCCGCACATTTGGAATTCTGTCCAAAGCGCCAAACAGGCATAAAATCTAGAAACTTCCAGAGAAAGGCCAAAAGGCAATAAATTTGTCAACCAAGGTCCGAAATAGTCGAGGGTGGGGGAGGAAAGAGTCTTCTATTTTACGCGTAACTATTCAACCCACCCATCGGCTTCATCTGAATTCAATAGCTGTTCAATGTCGAAGACACTGATATAACTACCAGAAGGGGGAGTGCGTCCCCCATGTTTCAGTTACACATACAAAAGGAAGTGAACATTAATCACGCTTTCCTCGAGGCGATAAAATTTCTCAGCAAACGAACAGAGAGAAATAAAAGGGATTTCTCTTAATACTTCTAAATTTTTAAATAATGCAGAAAGCTCACTCGTTTTAGTAAACGTTCAAAAAAATATTCGATAATTCCTTGTACAGCATAAACTGCTGTCTGTAAATGTCAATAGAAAAAACAATTCAATAAATATCCCACATGTTTAATAAACAAATAGCTCAAAATAAAATGCGCATATGAAATAACTAAACATGTAAGGTCTGAAACTTTACACCTCTCCCGGTTTCACCAGAATGGTTTATGCAGTATACCATTTTCTTACGTGTGGTCCATCAATCTAAAATTCCTGGTGAGTCCTGCTGTCCGTCTGAGGGCAAGCTACCTACCTAAGCCATCAAAGTAATACCTCCCTAAAGGATAGAAAAATTTCAAATTTTCTTAATCTACAATTGCAAATCAAATCTAAATGGCAAATTTTTCCTGTAACTTCTAATTATAAGCTCTAAATAACGTTTATAGCTTCAATGTAAAAAAGGAGGCACCCCTCACGGGTGCATGGCTCGTATCATCCATCATTGTGGTGAGGCATTCTTCACTTGGTCACGTGTGGTTCTCCTCAGCGGCGGGGCATCCTATGGCGGTTCCCACTGTCAACTGCAAGAGAGTTTAAGACAAATTTTCTCTCCCCACTTGGCCAAGCGTTTATAACCCAAATTTATCATATCAGTAAGAAATTCCAAGACAAATATTCTTTTCAAGAAAAAACTTTTCCTTTTTTGCATACTGAAATCAGAGACATATTATCTCAGGCATCAAGGTTATTACACCAAATAAATATCAAATCAGATTAGATAATGATTTCTAAGGCGTAGCAGTTTTCGGCAATAAAATGATCGAATGCTTTGGTCGGATCATTAAAGGAAGAAAGGCTAAAGAAAATAAATTGCAAAAAAGAGAAAGTTGTTTTTTCAACTGTATCTAAGCTAGCAGAAAAGGAAATTCGACGCAGTGTTCAGTGTAGAAAAATATGATAAGGAAGACTTGAAAAGTAATTAAATAATTCCTTTTGATGGAGTAGGTTAGGCTTTCTCTGTTCCCAACTCCTACCTGGCTCCTACAAAGCCGGGCCCTGCGGCCGTCGCGCTCTCTCCGCCTACAGTCTTGTCATTAGAGCCTATATTTGAAAAATAATGGCACCTTATCCGACAATAACTAAAGTACACGAATTTGTCACAGCCTCCAAAATTCTGTGAGACGGTTCTCCCCTTAAACACATCGCAGATGCCCACGTCTATTCTCTGTGGTGTACTATTTGTTTTTTGCGACCAAATCTCTTATTCTGACACATAGGACAAATTGATTCCCTCGGACCAGCGGCATGTGATTTTATTGGCCTCCCTGCCCTTGCTCTTGGGGAGAGGCAGGTTGAACGTTTTTTGACTGATTCGTCTCTCGTATCCCAGATGCTCCCACTTGCTCTCACTTAGCCTTCATTCGTTTACAACAAATTCTCTGCGTGTGGCCATCCTGCAGGCAGAAAAAACAGACTCTATGCCTAGGTTTATGATTAGGACATTGACTGAAAATATGCCAGGGGCGAGTACATCCAAAACAAATAATATCCGCCCATACCTCTACCTCTAATGAATTTCCTCTACCTCCCGCAGTTGAAATGTTGCCTAAGTGTCTGCATTCACGCCTGCTCTGTTCTCTCTGTGGTGCCAAGGTGGTCGGTCGGTCGATCTGCTGTTTGTTTTAAAAATTTCCAATTTCCTCTAATTTTAATTTTAAAATCTCGTTTTTCCAATTAGTGCATTAATATCTAAATCTCTCTTATCCTCTGCCAATTCTGTGTTTTCTCTCTCCCAATGAATTTTAACCATGCTGATGCGATAGGGCAGCAAACCTAAGTTCCAACTCCTCTTCCTCCTCCACATAACCAATCGTTTTATCTAAGGTTTCAGGTCTCCTGAGAAAAACAGTTTTTTGTAAGTTGGGGTGCAGTCCCTCCAAGACTTTTTCTCTAATCTGTTCGTGTGAAATTTGCTTAGCAAAAGCTCGCTTCACCTTCACCTCTGGCCCAACTCCTTCTACTGGGATCATGACTTTCTTCCCCAGCGCCAAGAGGCGCATGGTGAAATCCCTTACGATCTCCCCTTTATTCTGTCTACATTCGGTAAACAAGCAAGTTTAGATTTAGGTGGCCAAATGGAGTGGTTAAGGTTTAATAAGAACCTCACATTACAATTCATGCACAAACAAGTACGGCCGGAAAGAGGATCAAATAAAGAGAGATAGACTCAAGTTCTTTGGTGTAAGAAAGTGATAAATAAATTAAATAAATGTATGAAGTAATTAAAATCAATGCTATAAATAACCCCCGACCTCTCTATCAGGATGAGAGAAATGAATAATAATTAAAATAATTAATCTAGTCAAGGTAAAAGAATCTCAAAAAAATGGCATCAAGCTGCTGGAGCACAAACACAAAAAATAATCATTGTAAAGGTAACTCATAAAATGTACGCATCAAAAGATTAAACAATCTTTAAAATTAAGCATAGCTTTAGCAAATGAACTACAATCAAAATATAAAGATCGAGTTAAGTAAAACACAATAATGGCAAACAAAATTCCATAAAAATGGTAATGAAAAACGCTTTAAAAGGGCCAGGGACTGAAAATCAAGGTCTATAAACTCATGACTTGAAATGGAACAGCAACATCAGCATCGTGGTCGCTGGGCATCGGTTTGGTCATCGCTCATCTACTTTGTTTACCTGAACATGGAATGCGGCAGCGGGTCATCTCAGGAAATGATCGTGGAACAAAGACTAAGACGGGACAAAGGCATTGTTAACGTGGGGGTGCCACGATAGATATCATGTTACAAAACCTCATTAATTGACCAAACAAAAGGAAAACTGATTGCACCAACTTAACAAAAAGAAAAAGTTAACAGAAGTAATTTTGTTATTCACCCCGTGTAGGTTGCCTGTTGGTGGTCATCAGAAAACAATGGGTATTGCTACCAGCCGAGAAAACTCGTCGGCAAGCCTTACACTCGTCGGCAAGCCTACATCGAGGACCAAGAATCAAAAAAAGCTGCTAAGATCATTTCTCCGGATTAAGAAAATTCAAGTTTCCTCATCCAAACGGGAATTGAACGTCCAACCAATGAACGATTGGTGACATCACGCGGGTCATCCTAGATGCCCCAAGGCTTACGCAGCCGGACCCATCCGCCCGCACATCTGGAATTCTGTCCAAGGTGCCAAACTGGCGCCGGGCCACCTGCTAGAAATTAGAAGGTTCCAGAGAAAGGCCAATAAATTTGTCAACCAAGGTCCAAAATGGTCGAGGGTGGGGGAGGAAAGAGTTTTCTATTTTATGCATAACCATTCACCCCATCCATCGGCTTCAGCTGAATTCAATGCCGAAGACGCTGGTATGACAATCAGAAGAGTGAGAGCATCCCCCATCTTTCAGTTACAGAAGCTGAAAGTTGCCTATACGAGAGGAAGTGAACATTATTCATGCTCCCCTCAAGGTCATAAAATTTCCCAGCAAACGAACAAAGAGAAATAAAAGGGATTTCTCTAAAAAATTCTAACTTTCTAAAAAACGCAGAAAGCACAACTCGTTTTATTAAAGTTCAAAAGAATATATGATACTTCCTTCTACAGAATAAACTGCTGTCTGTAAATGTCAATAGAAAAAAAATTCAATAAATATTTCACATGCTTAATAAACAAATAGCTCGAAGTAAAATGCGCATATGAATTAATTAAATGTGTAAGGTCTGAATCCTTACACCGCCTACAAGGAAAAAAAAGCAAGGTGGCTCAAAACTAGCAAGAAAAGAGATGATGTTTTAGTGACCGAGTTTGAATGTTGTCATAACCTTCCCCTTCATAAGATGAATGTTACTGACCAATTTTATAAGCACTTTCTATGGCTATATATAACTTCAATGTTCACCTCCATAATGATGGATCCAGTTCATTGTATTGTTTTTTAGAATCGGAAAGAAAAAAGGATGCTAATTCCATTTGTTCTTTTATTTATGATTTTTTAACTCATTCAAAGAATAAATATCCGAATGTAAAAAAAGGTAGTTATGTTCTTCGATGCATGTGGAGGTCAGAACAATAACTCATGTTTCATGAACTTCTGCATGTGGTTATCTGCATCTTGGGATATAGATATTATTCACATTTTCCCTGTATTGGTGCACTCTTACTGTCAGTGTGACAGGAATTTTGGGCTCTGTGGATGGTAAAGAAATCAGAAACAATCCCTACTGCAAATGAGTACTTTCATATATTTCGAAGTTGCTGCCTTATTCCGGATGAATTCCGAATTATCGAAAATGCTGGATGTTTACTAAGAGACTGGTCAACATGTTTGTCTAGAATATTTATAAAAGAAGTTATGAATAATAGAGAACTCTTTTTTATTCAGAAGTAATGTCCAAAAATTTTCTTGATACCGTCGAGAGCAGTTCCACGTACTTCCCGAATTACACTGCATTCAATTTTCTGGCATAGAATAAAGTAATTCTGTAAAAACTGGCCCTAGAAAATGCAGAAAAGGGAAGGGTAAAGTCGAAAAAAATTCAAGATGTCAGAAGTTTGTTGAAATACTTGAAACCTGATGAATCATTGTAGTTCGATGAAGTACTGAAGAACTGCCAAACTGACAATGCATCAGACCAGGATGAGTCAGAGTCGGTAGTTTAGAAACATTCAGACATTATGATTAAACTGTTTAATAACTTGGAAATAAAATAAATAATTTTCAATTGTTTTTTGTGTGTGAATATTTGGACTAAGGGTGTAAGTAACATTGTCCCTGGAATAAGAGCAAAATCCAATATTTTAAAATTTTATAATTATAATATTTTTCAAGTTTTTGTTGAATAAATGCGTTAATATTGTTAAAAAGAACAGTCTTTTATAAAAAAGCCACAGTTTAAACATATCAGAAATAAATCAAATATAAACAATTTTTTCCGTTTTGCCAAAATTTTGCTGTAACGTCCTTATTCCAGTGAACTCTTTAAATAATACAGTAGAAATTCTTAATGAAAATTTGAAAAAGAATTTATTAAGGCTCAAAATAGATGGACGTCTCCAAAGACGCAACTGCTAGTCAAAATAACTTCTTAGCCACGTAATATTACTTAAGATGTACACTTGATGTTGTTGCAATTCCGACTCTTCTCTCGATGTCTTAAACCAAAACTTGGCCACTCATCACTTTGTGTAGTCTAGCAGTCGCCTATTCTTCTATTTACTTGCTTACCATTTGCTCAATACAGCATGGAGCTAAAAGAGGGCTTCCTCTGTCATCTTTCCACTCTTTCTCAATAATCTGTTAACTCTCCATTATCTCCGAGTACCGATAATTTTTAAAGATTTTCAAGAAATTGTTGAGTACTAAGAACTCTCTTTTCTAAGAAAAGCCTAAATAACAGGAATTCTATGCATAGTTACAAATTCAACCTTATCTATCTTGAAGAAATTTTGCCTTTCATTGTTTGTCATGCAGAGTGTTGGTGCATTGCATGTTGATACCATTGTTAATACCTATTGTTGCACAAACTTTTCCTTGCATTGTTGGTCATGAGATACTTCTCATTAATAAGTTTTGCCGTAACCATGAATATCGATTTTTTATCAATAATAATTATTTTTTCAAAATCTGAGATAGACAGTGACCTTTCTCATGGTCTGAAGGTCAAGGATGCAAAATTTCATCAATTCAATACTCTGTAGACATAAAAATTCCACAGACATAAAACTTTAGATTTGTATTAGAAACAAACCCACAAAGAAATAAACATCCTTCTTTATATATATGTTGAGGGGCGTATATAAAAAAACTACTGATCCATAAATAGAACATGATAAGTGTTTAATGTTTAGTTACTTCTGTGAGAACCATTACAACACCAGCCTAGGAGGCTGAAATATAATTCTGCATCAAGTCAGTTACACTCTTCTCTATGCTAACATTCTTAAATAAGTAACAATGAATGAATATGAAGCATGGAAACAAATTACAACCATGCAGAGCAATACCAAACATCTATAAAACTACTTTTTAATTTATTCCAATATTAACACTAATAAAATAAAATTATAATGCAACATAATCCCCCCTCCTTTTTTTTATTTTTTGAAATACAATACTCATTTCCAAAAAAGTTGGGACAGTGCAAAATATATAGAAAAAACAAAAAGGGATGATATAAGAAAACGTTTTCGCGAATACAAAATAGCAGATACGTTTATGAAATGACATAAATATACTGTGTGCACCAAAACATTTTGTATCGTGGCCGGGACGTTTATTTTGAATGGGGGTGTTGCAACACGTTCCAAAATAGTAGGGACATACGTTGTAGAAAGCGCCGTTAGTAGTTGAACCTTCCGAATTGTTCGGGAATAATCTAGAATGATGACGTCGTACTACATTCCGTATAAATAACAGTTGCCATCCGTCGTTCAGGTAACTTATTCGGAACGATTGGTCGAGGCAAGCCAGTTAGCGAAGATCTTCGTGTTCGAATCATTCAAGAATTCACAACCAACGTTTCTCAGCGTGCAATAGCCAGAAGATTTAACCTGTCATCATCCACAGTACATAATATTATCAAGTGCTACCGAGATAGTGGTGAGATCACAGTTCGGAAAGGCCAAGGTAGAAAACCTATTCTGAATGCTCGAGCTCTTCGGATCCTCCGACGTCACTGCGTCATGCATAGGAATGCTGCGATTACGGACATAGCCACGTGGGCCCGCGATTTCTTCGGGAAGCCATTATCGTTGAATAATGTACGCCAGTGCATCCACAAATGCAAACTTAAGTTACACTGTGTACAACGGAAGCCATACATCAACAAACGACAGCAACGTCGCCGTCTGATATGGGCTCGAGCTCATCGCAATTGGTCCCAAGCACGCTGGAAGAACATATTGTGGTCCGATGAATCAATTTTTACGATTGTTTACGGAAATAATGGACGCCGTATACTCCGGACCAAAGACGAAAAGGATATTCCCGCGTGCTACAGGCGTTCGGTACAGAAACCACCGTCTGTCTCGGTCTGGGGCTGTATTAGTGGCCATGGAATGGGAGACTTGCACATCTGCAATGGTACAGTCAATGCTGAAGCGTATATACAGATCCTGGAACAAGCTATGGTGCCATCTAAGAGGCGCCTGTTTGGACGACGTCAGTGTATATTTCAACAAGACAACGCCAGACCGCATGCAGCGCGCATAACTTCTGCATGGCTACGTCAGCAGCGCATTCGTATGTTGGATTGGCCCCCTTGCAGCCCGGATCTGTCGCCTATAGAAAACGTTTGGCGTATTATTAAACGAAAACTACGACAGCGACGACCCCGGACAGTTGAACAGCCTAAAACCTATATCCAACAGGAATGGGACAGAATTCTGGTTACGGTGTTAGAAAGATTGGTGTCATCAATGCCTAGAAGATTACAGTGTGTCATCCAGAGGAGAGGTGACGCCACACCGTGGTAAACGCCGTGCTGTCCCAACCTTTTTGGGTGTGTGTTGCACGTGCCAAACAGGAAAACCACCTGTATCTTTCTTTAAGCATATAAGATATGTGATCCCATGCCTAATTTATCGTTTATGTATTGTAATGCGTTGAAATAAACGGCAATACAATAATCGAAACAAATGTGTTAGAGTTCTTATATGTTGCAGTGTCCCAACTTTTTTGGAAATGAGTATTGTACATTAATAAACGAACTCCCTTATTTCTTACACAATAATAATGCTTTGAATAAGTCAGTGGTTTTGTTAATATGTTGGTGATCATTTTATGTGTAGGACAATAGGATAACTTTAGGTTACCGTTTTTGTTAGCATCTCGTACAAATTCTAGGCGTTATTGAATGTATTTCAAATTGGAAAAATTGCCATAACTTGACACTGCCATTAACGCTGCTTTATTGTCACAATAAAACGGAATATTATGTGTTTGAACTGCCGAAGGAAATACATCATTTATTTCAGATAAAAGATTTGATATAGTTAATACATCCTTTAACAAGTCAGTCACACTATAAATTTCCGCCGCAGCAGAACTTGAGGCCACAGGCCTTTGCTTTCAACTAAACCATGATACAGCTCCAAGAGCTAATAAAATTACCCCCCCCCCACTAGTTGATCTTTGATCTATAGGATCTGATGCCCAATTGGCGTCTGCAAAAGCATGAAAATTGGAGCTGTCAGATCTAATATAGACAATGCAAATAATTAATAGTATGCTTAAGATAGCATAACACTCTTTTAGCATCCCGTTCATTTGACATATTAGGATTGGAAACAAATCTGCCCAGCCAATATACCCTAAACTTAAGATCTGGACGTGTGGCTGTCAACAAATACATTAAGGAACCTATCACCTCCTGTAATAAGAAACTCAGAATTTTCTCTACTACTATTATTATCTAAATGAATATCTGTTACAACTAATGGTGTATTAGGTCCTTTACTCTTACCCATGTTGTATTTACCTAATATCTTTTGCACAAAGTGACTTTGGTGCAACATGATAAATCCATCTCCATAAGTAATTTCTATTCCTAATATATAGGCTGGCCATCCTAAAAGTCTATTATTGAAAGTATCATTTAGCACTAATTTAAAACCATCCACGGCTTCGTTGGTATTATAAGCTACTATTAAATCATCAACATACACTCCTACAATAAGTAGTTGATCATTATTCATCCTAACTTATAAGCATGGTTCACTTCTAAGGGATATAAATCCTAAGAGCCATTGTCTAAAACGTTCAAACCAGCACCTTCCACTTTGTTTTAACCCATATAAACTTTTTTTAATTGACATATATAATCTGGATATTTTGGATCCACGAAACCAACCTGCTGTTTCATAGGTATATCTTCAGCTAGAGCACCATATAAAAAAGCCGTTTTTATATCAAATTGAGCCAAACTCAAATTCATTTGAATGGCATACGCAAAAAGAAATCTCAAACTCTCTAAACAAATTAGTGGAGAATTTGTCTCCGTATAATCAATACATTCTACCTGAGAAAAACGTTGTGCCACCAATCTGGCTTTATATCTTCTTATATTTCTTTTACTTCCATTAGCGTCTTGCTTTGTTGTATATACCCATTTTGAACCAACAACATATCTATCTTTCGATTTTGGTACTAATGCCCAAGTCTGATTCTCTACTAATCTCTCGAATTCTTCCTGCATAGCTTTTCGCCATTCATCTTTCAAACTAGAATTCATTGCTTCCTTATATGTAACTACATTCTGTAATTCTGCCAAGAACCCAGAATAATCAGGTGTCATCACTATCCTGCCTGACCTTGTTACGCTACTTGACGTGTTGGAATCTTCGAATAACATTCACTGTCATTTCCATTATCCATATCAAGATTCATATTATTTTGCTCATCTATTTTATGAGTAATATTTTCATTATCATTAGTACAATTATCATCCATTATGTCATCAACAATTTCCTGTGTATTGCTGCCTTGTCCAGTTCAAGGAATTGTACCTAATTTATCATCAACAGTTGAACTCCGATATTGATCATCAAAAGAAATCGAAGATAGACTTACATCAATTGTCTCCGAATCAAAATTTTGCGCATTATTTGCAATGTTGGTTAAGGTAAAATTATTAAAATGGGAAATTTCATAATCTAAATCATTAAATTTTACCTGGCAAGCACGAACAATTTTGCACGATACCGGGTAATAAAGCCGAAAAATTTTTCCCTCATTACCTATATAAATACAAGATGGCGCAAAATTAATCATCCAATTTTGTTTTTGTGAAACTTCTTTACTAAATAAAAAAAAATGATTTTGAGTGCTGGAAATCTTTATTAGGGCGTTTACAATTTTTCCTGTTCAGTGGAAAAGATGACATCCGTCAAGTGGGTGCTGCCAGTGTTGACATTTGAACCCGTTTTATCGCATTTTCAATGACTTTCCGCAAGATTTCCAGTGATAACTGTTCGCATTCCTGTCGAATATTCTCTTTAAGGGCTACGATTGTCTGAGGTTTGTTAGCATAAACCCGCGACTTCAAGTAGCCCCAAAGAAAGAAATCTCGAGCGGTTAAATCGGGCGATCTTGCTGGCCATGGCAAATCGCCAAAACGGGAGATTACACGACCAGGAAACGCATCCTTCACAATATCCATTGTGGCTCGTTCTGTGGGTGAGGTTGCACCGTCTTGTTGAAACCACATGTTCACATAGCCCGCTCCTCCAATTCCGGCAGTAAGAAGTCGTTTATCATGGCCCTGTAGCATTCGCCAGTAACCGTTTCCATATTGCCAATGGCATCCTCAAAAAATACGGCCTAATAACTCCTCCCGCGTGAACGTCGCACCACACAGTGGCTTTGAGTGGATTTAATGGCTTTTCGTGCATCGCATGCGGTCTTTCAGTGCCCCGGAAACGAATAGTTTTTTTATTGACGTAACCGCTTAAATGGAAATGCACCTCGTCGACACAATTATTCCACTCTCTTGCGGAGTGTAGCGTTCCATTGCTTATCTGTTTGTATTCTGCAGCTGTCTAGTTCACAATTGTCAAATATGGTTGACATACGACGCCATTTGCAATAATTGTGACATTTTCTGATAGAGTGATTAATTTTGCGACACCTTGTACAAGTTTTGGCATATGATGAAAATTTATTTGGTCGCAATTGCTTTGGAATAAATGCATATGCCTTATAGCCAAAGACATGCAAGTATGATAAATTTGCAAGGCTTTTCCCTCACTGAAACGAATTTGGGGTACAATTATTAATACTTGCGCTAGGAATATGGTTATGAATATAGTTGGCATGGCGAACGGCTTCTGCCCAACATCAAACAACGTGCGTTATCTAGCAACGTTCTGTTAAGATGTTCAGCTACTCCATTCATCTGGGGTGTATAGGGGACAGTAAATTGTTGTACAATTCCCAATTGATTACATCACCATGTCATGGAATCATTTTTGAATTTAGTACCATTATTAAAACGAATGATTGTTACTTTAAGTTCACTTTAACGTTCAATTGATAAAATAAATTGATTTAGTTTAGTTGGAACCTCAGATTTATTTTTTAGGAAATATACCCAGCTCTTATGAGAATAATTGTCAATAATTCCCAATGAATATTTTTTGCCTCCAAGAAAATTTTTAAAGGGTCCCGCCAAATCAGCAAGAATTAATTCAAGTATTCTAGAAGTGGTCCTTCATGTTGTATGAAAACTAGTATTGCACATTTTCCCTTTAATGCAAACCTCACAATTCTTTAATGAAGGGATTGAGCATGTAATCAAGCTTTGCTTTTGAGCACAAGGATGTCCTAATAACAAGTGCCATAGATTTCGAGAAGTGTTACATGAAGTTTTTAATTTTTCTACGTTGTTAATTAAGCAAGTATTAGGAATAAACCTTTTAGCATTGGAATTGTACAATGGAAATTATTGTTGGAAAGAACACAAACATCTTTGGATAAATTAATACTATAACTCATTTTGATTAATTTAATAGCTGAAATTAAATTTGTGCAAATATCTAGCACATAATAAACAGTTTCTACTTGTATAATACTATCTCCAACTCGTAACTCTACAGTTCCTATTTTCTTTACATTTGCAACATTCTTATTTGTTAATAATACTACAGTATCAGAAACATCTATACTAGAAATAAAGATATCATTTTTTGTAATGTGAACTGTTTCTCGAATCTATAACCCAACCGTCTCTAACTTCTACATTGAAAATGTCAAAGTTCTAGATGTCAAGACTGCATCAAGTCAGTTACACTCATCTCAATGCCAACATTCTTAAATAAGTAACAATGAATGAACATGAAGCATGAAAACAAATTACAACAACGCAGAGCAATATGCAGAGCAATATCAAACATCTATAAAACTACTTTTAATTCACTCTAATATTAACACTAATAAAATAAAAATAAAAATAATTATCCAACAATATATATATAGATTTATTTATTTATTTATTTATTTATTTATTTATTTAATTTTGAGATATGTTACAGGTTGGTTACAGGTTGGTTACAAAATGTCCATCCACGGCCAGTCTGGCAGAGCAGACAAGGTAGGTCCCTGGATGGGTACAGGAAAATGTGAGTTTACAATAATTGATGAACTTATAGAAGATGATACAAGTATGCCTTACAAGGGAGGGGTAAGGTGGAGGTATTTTTTTAATCGGGATTTGTAAGTGTATGCATTTGTAGAAGAACGGAAGTCTGGAGGTAAAGATGACCAGAGTCTGTTGCCAGCAATGGATATACTTTTGAGCTGATATGTTCGCTTTTTTAGAGGGGTTGGGAAGGGGTTACTGTGGTGGGCCTTATAAGGGTGGGTGTTGATGGATGCAAATAAGTGTTGGGGGAGCGAGATGTTTATGTGATTATTGAGTGCTTTGTAAATGAAGGTAGCAAGGTTAATATGGTAGAGTTGGTATATTGGTATTATGCCTCTTGAGTTGAATAAGTGAGCAACTGGGTCAGATTTTCTAAGTTTGAGTAAAATGCGTAAGAACCACTTATGCAGTTTAAATATACGTAATTGGTTTAATTTTGTAGTTGCACCCCAGAATAGTATGCCATACGTAAGCGAAGAACGAGTTAGAGCTTTGTAAAGTAGAATGAGAATGTTAATGGGGGGGGGGGGGAGAAAGTGTAGGCGGGAAAACAGGCCAAGGCATTGGTTTAATTTTGTGGAGAGGGCATTTATGTGTACGTCCCAAGAAAGATTATAGGTAGGTGAACTCCTAAATATTTGAAAGTGCTGGAAGGATCTTTTTCCGGTAAATCATTTCTCTGTGATGCCAATAACCATGGCGGACATCTAAAGATTACATGAAAAGTTTTCAGAAAATACAAATACACAGCAAAATATGCATTATTAAATTAGTTTTAAAAATAACACTGGCTAAAAAAATAAAGAGTGAATGAAATGATCCATCAGCAAAAAAAAACTTGCTCTTAAAATGGCTTAATGGCTATAGTCAGGATAAAATGGTCTTTAAAATGCTAGGCTTATAATTACTGTATAATAAAAAAATACTGTTTTTTTAAAAAAATTCTTTAAAAATCGATGATGCAATAGTTTAAAAATGATTCTATGCCAAGAAAAGACGGTATTGTGTTTCAGAGAAAATTCAGAATTTTAGCATACTGAGCATTTTTTACAGAATAATAGTATGCCAGTGTGGTAGAAATTACATAGACAATATGTACAATTTTAGAGATAGTCAAACAGAAAAGAATGAACTGCAAGATGAAGTTTTCAAAAATTAATCAAAGTTTATTCAAGAAAACCTCAATTTCAGGTCTTAAATTACTTTTAAAATGTTAAGACATATGAGTACAAAACGCTCTCTCTTTGCCATTGATATATTTGGGCAGAACATTTCCGGATTAACTTAAAAAGAAAAAAGTAGAAACACAAAAAACATTGCAATTTATGAGAAGTTTCTGATAAATACATCTCTGATTATTGGAGTTCAAAGAGAGAGAGCGAAGCCAAAGTCAAACCACGCTATGCAAACGTGACTTTGTCAGCAGAAATTAAACAAACACACAAACACCTCCAATTTTCCTGTTTGAAGCTAAAACCATAATCATTAGAACTACTACAGTGACTCCAACTGACGGACTGAGCAACAATGAGGAGGTCGTTGCATGATGAAAGTCGTTAAACGCATTACAGGAAGTAGTAGATAATGGCAAGTCTCCTTTTACAAATGACTCTGGTTAATTCTCTAGAATTACTATCCACCTTCTTTTTAACGGTGAATTCATTCATCGGAATGGGTGAGTGTGGACCAGACTGGAACGTCTTACTGCAGAATGTTCTCGATCGATAACTTGGAACCCCTGACTCCCCTTTTCTAGCAACGAAAGCTTTTGCTGAATCACGTCACAGTCTTTCACAAGCTGAAACAACTTAAATATAACCTACCTGAAATATTAAAAGACTTTCAAAATACTACAGCCTAACATGAAGAACAGAAGAAAATATAGACGAACCAGTAATTTTTAGTTTATATTAGCTAATAACACAGGTTTTTTTAGATGTTTCTGCAAAAAGGAAATTACAAATGATGGGAAGACAAAAGGCTGCCAGTTCCAAAAATTGTATCATGATTGGAAAAGAATCAAAACTTGAAAGAAGCATTTTAGACAAGCTAAAATCGATCGCGTATTTAGTCAACAAAAAGGGAACTCACTGTCGACTTCAACTCACTGCATGGCAATACGAAATTTTCAGGAGAAAATTATATTTCGAGAGAATGACTGATCTGTAATAAATGTCTATCTCAACGAATGTGCTGTAACATTGATATGGCCATGAAGAAAAACTATGTTGTCATCCCAAATGTAGTCGGAAAAGAACTGCATGGCTAGCAGAAGGAAAAAATCCTGTTGGAGGTGAGGCAGATGTTTGCCTCAGCAGACGCCTCTAAATATCTTAAAAACGTGGCGTCTCAGGCTCATATGGCAAAAATGCTTCACTTACTTAAACGCCTTGAAACGAGGCTCGTTTGCAATCTTGAGGTCACTTAATGATGAAATAATCGAAGTGGCTAGGTCCAACTTAAATGGTTCACAGAAGAGGCATCAAACAAGCAGCGTATAGACTGATAAGTGATAATCATCAGACCATAATGCTGCTTAAAACAGCTGCAGAAGTCTGTGCGAACGAGCACTCTTAGAAGATACAACGAATAGTGTCACGGAATTTATTTGATAGAAAATGCCATGACAAGAATCAACGTCAGAAGTCGAAGTACTTCTATTCGCATCCTCACGAGAGTGGTGAATGGATGCGACGTCAGGACAAACGTCATTGAGAGAATAAGTTGGAGGAAGCGTGAAAAAGAAGATCGAGACATGCGCAAAAGGAACTTGAGAGAGAACATGGGAGAACGTGGAGAAATAGGTCGAGCTCCGAGGTCGAAAGTAATTTCGTTCAAATACTCCTAAACGGAATGACATAAAATCTCGTTTCATTAAACTTATTCTGAGCAGGAATGGAATACTCGTGAGGTTCGCCAGTAAGAAAACGTCAGGCAGAGCAGCTTGAAAAATGGTGAAGTGTGCAACGCGATGTTGAATTCGGAGTCGGTTGAGATTAGTAATTCTGTAGATGTTGTTACTTTCTCTCGATGTTGAGAAATTTATGATACACAAATTGAGCTGTCCCGAATACCCAATTTGGTATCATCTAGACTGAACTTATTTAATTCCCGAACATATGTCAGTTGAGTTTATATGGAAGTTGATTAAGGTAAACGGTTCAAGAGAGAACTTTTGTGTGGACTATGGCCATACGGTCTCGTAGCTTATTCGACATACGAAATGGGCTTTACGCTAGTACATGTACGTGAAGATAAGTGAAATATCTAAAATTTTAGCATGAAATTCCGTTAATGCTTCGTCCTTCGTGACTATGAACAAGGGAGCTCTTATTTTACTGTCAGTAAGTGTTGTCAATTTGTGAACGTTGTTCTTTCTGGCATTACACTTATTACAATTATGTTGATCTTTTCAACGAATGTGAATGTGGCGAAAAAAAGTCAACATAGTCTATAAAATAAATATTCAGCAAGTAGCTGGAGTGCGACGGGTAGGTCGCGCCCTTAATAACATCTCATCACGGAAATCAGTGCAAAGTTGTGTGTGTGCAGTTTAAACATTCAACTAATCAACGAAGTGTCGTAATTAGTTAAATTCAATTTAACACTTACCCGGATTTGACCTATTTACGTATTTAATTTAGCTGTATTCAATTATCATTTATTAACTTAACCCACCATACTGTCTCTTATTTCACTGCGTACTCGTGAAGTTTATTCATGACAAATAGTCTCAGCTCCACCACAAAATAAACAATCAGCAGATGCGACCACTTTCTGCTTAAAAAAGACTTTGAACGGAATGAAAACCACGGTGTAGTAATCACCATTGGAATTAGAAACGAAACCTTCCAAGGCTTAGCTGATTTTCAAGGCCTTCAAAATTTCTGTCAACTGATAATTTGGATGCAGTCGAAAGATGAATGCGTCCACCTGGGTCGCTCTGTTGAAGAAACTACGATTGATGGAGGTGCCCCAGATATTGCACGTCATTCTGACATAACGTAGGTATATCAGACATGAGATCAAGGTGAAAGACATGATCACTGGCGACGATGCAGGTAACGGAAGCCTATTCAGCTTGAGAAAAAATTGCAGATGAGTAAAAGCAAAATTTGGCCACATTGGAGGAGTGAGGAGAAACGCGCTAATCATCGCTGCCAGTCAAGCAGCAATGAGGCAACGACGGATGTCAGGTTAACCTAGTATTCCTCTATAGAAGAAGATGAACAAAATCTTTGCATACAGTGGGCTGCATCTGATGTTAACACCCCACATAAAGTTCACTATAGCACTGTGCAATTTCTGAAAGTCTGTTCGTAACGGTAAGGCGAACACGAACTTTGAAATAAGTAAATATATGACATTAGTTATATCAAACTTCGCCTTCATAAATATCGAGTTGGAAGTTCTTGTCAAGGTAGGAAATACACTTCTCAATTACTTGTTGTCAGTCAACAGAATCGATAGTCCCGGAAAATGAGAAAATATACCGTAACATTGTGACCTTACTGCCCCAAGAATTCGGAAATAATTGTAACTGTTCAGCAGACCAGGACCCTAAGGCAGCATTTTTCGATTTGGCGAAGTTGATTGTGCTTTGTGTCGATGCACTCAACTGCTAAAAAGTCAATCTGTAAATGTCTAATGTATATGCATCCGATGTAAAAAGCATTACATCGTGCGCATAAACAAGCGTCTTGAAGGAGATTGAACATTTGGATCTTTGAGATAGTGTAGTAATGGTTCTGAATAAATGATGTACAGAAGGGGAGATAATGAACACCCTTGTTTGGCACCCGTTAACAGTTCAAAGGAGATGTTGAAGAACCATTAAGATGTACAAATGAGGTGCCCGAAGCGTATAGTGAGCTTATAATATTGGAAAAAATCCGAAGATGAAGTTGACGAATTATGTTAAACAGAAAAACTTGGTTTACTTTGTCAAATGCCTTTTCCTGATCGAGTTTGTCAAACTGCCGGAGTTTGCTGACAGATTGTGGCTTCTTCTATGACACCGGATCGTGATCAAATTGTGCGACATCCTGTGTGATGGTATAGACTAGGATTGACCAGAATCAAAGAACTCTTCAGCAAACAGTTATAAGCTAACATGAAAGAAAAGAAAGAAACTATTATTCTACTTTTATTTGTGGTCCAACTTGTAGATGGAAGATGCCCAATTCACGTAAATTGCGGTCTACGCGGCTAAACGTTCGCCTATCGAGATGTCGACGGTTTGGAAAACGTTTGGAGACGTTGGGCAGCAGAGCATTTCCATCACGTGTGCAATACAAAATGGATATCAATATACTCGGCACTTGTGTACATGTTTTACTGTGTACACCTGATCACAGTAAAACCTCGCAAGCACCTGGAGAGGATATGAAACCTAATACGTAAAGAAAATTTTCAACAATTTAAAACACGTAGCTCTACAGCAATAATGTATTTCTGTTTTGACTAGAAGCGCTGCATCATTGTGTTGTCGCACAGTAGTACTTATTAACAAAGAATTACATTGTTTTTTAAAACTTCCTTGCCCATTTGGATATAATGAACTGTTGGTGCATAAAGTTCATAAATGACGTAACGATGCGATTTTTTACAACCCCAATTTTGAGTTGTCCACATTTTTAATAAGGAACTTTTTGCTTCGATAGATGCATGGAATCATACTATGTACTTATTGTCTGTCACGGAATTCGCATAAAATCAACTATTCTGGTGACAGCGTCGTTCGCTTCCACCCCCGATATTTCTATTCCTTGGTGTGGAAAGTGAGCCGTCTTAATACTCGTCGTCGTCAATGTAAAATATGCGGGACGAATCAGGAGAGAGGGAGGAGACCTCGAGAGGAAAACGAGAGAGAGCTAGAACGAGGAGAAAAAACCGTGAAACCAAGAACGAAGGATGGAGGCTCGAGAAGAGGAATTTTCCACGATGACGGTAAAGTCTCTAGTATTAATAACGCGAGAATAAGGAGACAGAAACTCGAGCACGGCATAGTGATGGAAATGCCAGCGATGCGCCTTCAGTCAGCGAAAGAGACAGGCGACGGTAATCTCGCTACAACGACGAGGGTGATTTACAGCGTTCTTGAGGTGAGCGTTCGTCGCAATTTGTTATTTCCCGTCCATGGAACTATTATTTATCAACTAGAAATATAGTTGTCGCCCAATTCCTGCCATTCTGCAACTCAGAATTTGGGAAATGAGCATTCTTTGAATTGCGAAGCTACGAAATTTATTATTCCTCATGGGTTCGTGGACTAAGCATTCTATTTGGCTAAGCAAGCAATTGGGCTTTGTATTGGAGCCATAGGACTGAATGATTTAATGCACTTTATTCGAAACTTCGTTATTCCCGATTCGTCTGGTCCAAGTTATATTAGTTGAGCAAAGGAGACTAAGAATCTCACTTTAGATTATTAATGGTTTTTATTAATTTTAATGAGATCGACGACTATTAAGCAAGGTGTTTCTCAGCAGAGTACGAAGTGCGACGGCTCTGCAGAGTTAATTGATTCAATACCCGACTACGACAAGCTAAATTGTATATCCGACAAAATCACGGCACAAGGAGAAGAATTCCTCGCCGTCAACTTATATGCTGTGATTGGGGTAGTGCTTCTGTTAATGCTCAGTGATCAGTGCTTCAAGTGTTAAGTGTCTAGAATAGTTTTGAATGTGTGTCCAGTGTTTCACTTACGAGTCTGCATTGTGTTTATGTGTATGAAGTTAACCGGGCAGTGTGGTTTATGTCGAAGTGAGCCTCGTCGGCCAAGTATAACAATCATTTCTAATTTAGTTAATTTAGACTTAGTAATGTCAATTAGCCTATAAGTATTTATTTAATTACCAATTTGAATTTATCTACATTTACTTATTATTGAATAAATATCTTTTACATTCCACGTATTTCCATCTCCTCCTGTAAGTCATTTAATTATTCCACTGCCTACTCTCACAAAAATATCCATGACATTGTCTTCCATTTAGAAACGCCTCGTATAGCAGCAGTTAACTAAACAAAAAAAGTGTTTGGTTATAACTAATAATAAGGCCACTAAACGTATAGAGCAGTGGTTAGCCAATAAGAAAAAATTTTTTGATAATGAAGGAAGCTAAAGGCATCCCATCACCTACTGGTAAAGGACCATCGTTATTTTTCAGCAACCAATTAAAAGGCTTGTGTTTGGCTAATTGAAAAGAGAATATAAAAGATAGCAATTTCTCATCTTTAAATAGAATGGATAATTTTAAAGACATCCGTCGAGAAATTATCATCTTTCTGTAGAATATGATCTGCAAAAGCACATATACCCCTGAAGTTATAGTCTATTATGGAACATTCCAGTGAAGATCTTATAATCCTTATTTAGAAAGCTTATAGGTCTCCACTGGCTCATACTCACAAGATCTGCAAATTTTGATGGCAATAAGTTTTTCCCGATAATAAAGTCCGGCATATTAGAAGGAGGGTTCGCTATGATTAAATCGAAAACTCAAAGAAGTAAGAGCCCAAAAGAATTTCAAGTCATGATGTAAAAAACATACAGGAAGTCATCTCTGCCCGGGCTCGACTGCAGATGGCCACTTGCAGACAGCAACTTCATCAGCAAAAGGGGGTAACGCTTGTACGCAACACTTCATAGTATCCGACAGGCAGAATGGATTACTGAAGAATGATGAAAAGTGGGAGTGTATTGCTGACAAGATGTCTGAAGCAGATGTCACGACCCCACTATCTAAACCAAGTTGTGACATTGCTTGGCGTTTACTCGGTTTCGTGCACTTTTTTGCAGACGTTCATGATTTTCACTGAAAGTCACCCAAATGGCTTGATTTATAGTTTGGTGCACACTTTTGGCAAACTTTCATGATTTTCACCGAAAGCCACCCATTTGGGTGGATTTTCAGAGGTGATGTTCCTCTGAAAAAGCTACTGACGACATTTGATGGAGACCAAACACCCATGTAATTTGGCCCAGAGTGCAGTGCCTGATGTCTTGTGCATCACTAAAGCATTAATTTCACATTTCACTGCCTTAAGTCAACAGTGTATTCCTCCCAAGACTTGGAACCCAAGAGGAATCTTAGGATTTCTTACAGCATGAGGATATAATACCGACTAACTCTGGCTTCATTAATTCCAATCTTTCAGAAGAACTGACGGATTCTAGTTATTTAATATAGCCACAAACAAGTGTTGGTGATAATCTATGGAGACGGCATTCCACGAATTCTACGAACGTATTTATATGACTCTCGTTGTCAAGCAACAAACGTTCATGAACCAGGTTTTAGATGGTGAGGTAGTGGATCTTCATGAGGACGCTGATACTGGAGGCTGCCATGACCACCTAATGGCACCGTGGTCAGAGTAGGAGCATCGAATAATCTTCATGGAGCAAAGAGTGTCAACAAAGAAAAAGATCAAGTCTATTTGCAGTGGGTCCATGATGGTGAGTTAACCCAGGGCAGTACTTTGTAGAAGGACAGTCCATAAGTCAAAGAGTGCGTTCTGCTGACACAAACAATGCACATGACCAGATGAAAAGATGTTATTATCGTCTGGATGGCAAATAAAGTCTCCAGCAAAGAATACGAGAAGAGAAGAGCATAAATAAGCTTCAAGATCGTTAAAAAGTTCGTTTTTCTGAACTTTGACAAGGGCATAGATAATTTCAAATTTATCAGGTCGTTGCATATCAAATATCGGATTGCAGAGGCCATCTTTAATGGCCCTCTAAAAAGGAAAACTTCACACGTGCTATTCGAAATAACCCCCATTGCAATCCAAACATTGTTGCCAATGATTTGCCAGCTTCTCGAGCCCTTTCCGATAGAATCCATGATCACGGGTCTCAATAAATTCCCGGAATGCGTTTTCGAGATGTCTTCTTGGGTTAGAGATGTCTTCCTCCGAAGAAAATTTTCCAGGCTTTGAAAAATATGATAGTCGGTAGGGGAGAGGTCCGGAGAGTACGGGGGGTGTGGAAGTACCTCCTAGCCCAGAGCCTGTAGCGCCTGCACGGTCGTTCGTCCAAAGTGCGGACGCGCGTTGTCATACAGCAGAAAGACGCTTTTGCGATGCACAAGTGCAGGTTGTTGCTGACACAGTTTTGTGTGAATACGATGCAGTTCACGACAGTAGGTCGCAGCGGTGGTCGTCCCCCCCTGCTGCAGGAAGCTGTAACGCACTACACCACGGATTTTCCACCAAACTGTAACCATGAGCTTCCTGGGGAGCAATGAGGGTTTTGGGAACTGTAGCGGGGGTTCATCAGCATCCAACCACTGTGCTGACCGTTTCCTATTGTCATATAAGATCCGCTTCTCGTCGCAGGTGACAAGGCGATCAAGAATCCCCGCTTCTTCATGGCGCAAAAGCAATTCCGTACACTCCTCCAACCGAGGCTCTTTATGGTTTTTCGTAAGTTCATGTGGGACCCATTTGTCCTGCTTTTCACCTTGCCGATATTCCTATGGTGTCTTCTGACGCTAATACAGCATGATCCCCTGCAAGGTCCTGAACAGTTTTTGACGGGGTCCTGTTCCACAGATCACTTCAGATCAGCGTGATTCAACACGTTGAGCGATCTGCTGTGTAGCTCATTTGCCAGACCCGTCACTCACGTCCGGAATTTTTGGAACCAACATTGGAAAGTACGTTCATTTATGGTACCTACACAAAATACTTTATTGATGTTTCGAGAAGCGTTGGATGCAGTGTAATTCAACTTGAACTCGTAATGCATTATCACACGTAATTCGTATGAAGTCATGATTATCTTCGCTTGGGTTCAAACGTTATTAAATATCATCCCAGAGATGCAAATTTCAGGCAGCTGGTCGCTGATGGGTTTATCTCTGGGAATGTACCACTTTGTTATGGATATTTGCTACTAAACATGGAAACCGTGCTAAAGCGCGGACCCCACCACATTTGATATGCAACGACCTGATAGATAAGTTGTGACTGGCAAATATGTGTATTAGAAAGCATAGGTAAGCCATTTGGAGTACAATAATATCATTGAAAATACAATCATGTTTACAACTGATGGAAGGGATGCACTTTGACAGAAGTTGGCACCTAATGATAAAATGTCTAGCGTAATTGACCTATAGTTGTAGTCGCACACTATTTAAATGCCGGAATTGATGAGTTCAGGACGATGGTGGCAACCCCTTGGCGAAATTAAGAATTGACCATTCAGGTACCCATTATCAAGGCCTCGAAGTCTTGGTAAGAATGCGACGGAGCCAATTTCACTTCTTGAAGGAACAAGATTCAATTCCGGGTTGTTGGCCGAGAGCTCTGAGGTGCAGGTCTTATCACTCTCGCAACTAGCAAGTCGCGGGTTCGAATCCCGCTTGGGGCTTAGATGTTTGTGTCAGTCCTTTATTATAGAAACTCCGTGTTGGGCTCTGGCCTGTTGTTTAAATAGTTCAATTAAAAAGATGACTGGCACATGCAAATAGATGAAATCTAAATCATCATTTGCTTATAACACACATTTAATAAGATGATCTAGATTTCTGATAACCTGTCGATAGTGGGGGCTGGCTCAAATCTGGAGGAAGATATTGTGAAGTCGTAGGAGGCTTATGTATGGGTGAGCGGTGAGAATGGTTGCTATGGTAACATTTGCTGTTCTCCAGCTCCGAGGACGTATTGTTATTGGCCTTGTTACGATAGCGTCCGCTCTTTTTATATTTCGGGCGACCTTCCTGCTATTCATAATGTCATCCAACAACCACGGTGGTAGCTTAGCAACCACAGGCGCAAAGGTGACATCTTGCTGTCTTGGAAATGCAGATGGCTTCAAATGCAGATGCTGATAACTGCCAAGAAATTGGTGGGGATGGAACTGGTAACTGTGCAAGAAGAGCAGTCTCTGGGAAATGATGGTAGTTGTCTACAATGCGAGAACAAGTGTCGCATTTCTTCAAGAGAGGGCAATCTTTCTTGACTTGTGTATGCTTGTGGCAATACCAGCAGCATTGCCTTATTCCCTTATCAGTCTTGAAGATTTGCTCCACGAGCATTAAAAGAGAATGCGCAATGTCTGTCCAGAGGTGCATATCAAACAATATGTCACTCTACTTCATTCCAGAGATGTCAGAATGGTTTGATCCTCAAAACCTCTCCAAGCTGAGATATACATAAATCTTCGAATATACACACTTGAGAGTGAGAGAGAAATTCCCGACTTAGACCGCAAGGTGGGCAGGGTCAGCAGTGTTGGAGTTTTTTCTTAACGCGCTAGTGTTTTATTTCTTGTTACTTTCCAATATGTTTGGTTTCAGTACGGAGATAATAATAAAATAGTTCTTAATAATTCCAATAATTTCACGCTATAACAAATGTCCTATTCTTTCGGCGGGTGTTTTAGTTTTTAGTGTCTTAAAAGGTCTTCTGTATTTGCTTATTTTTTTCCATTATTTTTGGACAAAATGTATAAGGCATGTTCAAATGAAAATGATACGGGCTGTAGCGCGCGAGCACGTGAGTGCGCAGACACTAGACAAACGGGTGTTTTGTTGATTTATCGTCTGCTTGCTCTAATAAGCACTGCTGTGGGAAGTTCCGTCAGGCTTATGCTCGTATTTCGTTTGTGTTACAATGGGCCTATCTATTAAATTTCCGTCCGAAACTGACCAACGAGCGGTGATAATGTTTCTGGCAGTTGAGAACATTCCACTATTTGACATTCATTCTCGGATGTTGAATGTTTTTAGAGAAGCATGCGTCTCGAAAGCAACCGTGGTGAGTTGGGCCAAAATGTTACATGATGGTCGTGTAGAAAGACTAATAAACCACGTCCGGGCCAAGCAAACGTTGTCATCACCTATCAATTGAAGACAGACAAGGATAAGTCAATTTGTGAGGACAGGTCATCACCAATCAATTGAAGACAGACACGGATAAGTCAATTTGTGAGAACAGGCGGATCAGCATACGGTCACTTGCGAATGACCACAACGTCAGTATTGGTTCCGCATATGCTGTAGTGAAAAGCCTGCGAGTGGGTACCCCGAATGCTCACGGAAAAGCACAAATGGCTGCGTTTCGGCTGTTTGGATCATCTGGAACATTACAGTCATGAGGGAGAAGCGTTTTGAAGATTATCGCAGTAGATGAGACTTGGTGCCATTATTGGAAAGCCTCCGGATAGGTACCCACAATGAAGGTGGAAGCATTCATCGTCACCACGGCCCAAAAAATTCAAGTCGCAAATTTCGGCTAGGAATGTTATGCTTACATGTTTCCTTGATGCCGACGGTTCTCTGATTTTGGATTTATGGAACCCAAAACCCGTATTAATGCTATTGCATACACCAAGACACTGCAGAACTTGCGTCATGCTGTGAAAAACAAGCATCCTGATAAGCTCAGTGATGGGGTGATCCTCCTCCAGGACAATGCTAGGCCACATGTTGCGAGACTGGTGCAGGAAGCAATAACCAAAATGCGGTGGCAAGCTCTGCCACATCCTCCTGATAGCCCGGACCTCTCACCATGTGATTTTCATGTGTTTGGTCCTTTAAAGAAGGCACTGAAAGGTCGACGAATCGCCAATGATGAGGAGGTTAAGGACGCTGTTCGGGCATGATTCTTAGAGCAGCAGTAAAGAGATCTTTTTGCAGAGGGTATTAGCCGATTGATGCCCTACTGGGAGTCCTGTAATGCGGCAGATGGAGAGTTTTTTAGGACTGCGCGTCTACAATAATGACTATAAGATGTTCTTCTTTGATATAAAGAAAGGTGAATATTAATACTTTCATTTAATTTGTCTCAGTACCCTTTGAATCACTTTCATTTGAACATGCCTTATATAAAGTAAATTTCTCCCAATCATGTAACCTATTTTTGTAAGAATATTTGTTTCAGAATCAATATTCATTTCAAAATCAGGAGCTTCAGCACCCAAAACTTGCATCAACATAATCATAATCATCCATTTCTTACAAAAAAAAACAAAAGCATTGGTAGAATAAATATAAAAAACTTTTCGGGAGTTGGAAAAAATTATTACAACCACCAGAAAAATTGAAAAGGGAAAGAAATGTGGATAGAAGTAATGGAATAAAATAAATAAAAGACTCTTTGACCACAACAAAAGCATTGGTGTATACTGTGCAAATACAACATAAAATGGTGTCGAAATTAGCAATCAAAGAATAAACGCAATGGTTCTATCTATCGGTAGTAAAGTGGACCCATAAAAGAATAAAGTGATCCAAATGATTTTACTCTTTCATTCCTAAAAAAACCACGTTTTCATTTCGTTAATGGAATTATTCACTGAAAATGACGAACGCATGTTCGTCATGGTATTGAACAGAGGGTCTAGCTTGGCTTACGCATGTTCGTCACCGGTCTTGAAGAGGCTAAGAGAAAAGATAAAAATGACACCACACAATTCAAAGAAATATTTTTTATTTTTTGCAAGAGTTAAGTTCTTTTAATGAGCTTATGAATGTCCTCATAGAAAAATTCAAGAAAAATAAGTGAATTTAATGTCAAAGATTAGGATTCAATTCCTTCATATTTCTTAGTGTCGTTGCCTTGGCTTGTGAGTTGCTATTTGAGCAATGTTAACCGTTTATATATGCCGAAAATGTATGAGGAAGCGAAGCGTTATGCCCAATATGGCATTGTAAATAAGACATTAGTTATAGGACATCAAACATCAAGCGAAGTGTTCTATGAAGAAGCCCACACTGATTTAGTTGAAGGAAATAAAGCAGTTCTCATAAATAGTATAATTAAAAAGGAAAGGCAATGTAAGAAGAAATTGAAGTTGGAAGTAGGCGTAATAAACCGGGACTAGATGAAGATGTTAACGGAGAAAGAACTTACATAACAATAGTAAAATGAAATCAATAATAGGGAAGGATAGAAGAAATCTCTCAAGGAAGCTAATCAAGGAGGTATTAGAGGGCAAAGATGAAAGCGATTTAAATAGAGCATCGGACGGCATTAAAACTATTGTGCCAGTAAGTACTAAGCTTCGCCATGCTTCAAGTAAATTAAAGACTCGTCTTGGGAATATTGAAAAAAGCGGGAATATTAATAATTTAGAAGTAATGAACGTCGTAGATGACGAAAATCTTATTACTAAGATGGCTGAGGAAGTAGCCCGTGAATGCTAGGAATATATTGTGCAATATGGGAACTCCGATTATGTGCTGGAACTTCATCGGATGTTGGAAGATAAAGAGAAATATTTAATATCGATGGGAAAATTTCTTCGTCAATTAATAGAAATATCTCTGGAGATTCGAGAGTCGGCTAAATACATGAGTCCAAATTTGTCGAAAGATTCTGTGTGGGGTGTATCTATGCTCCAGGAAATATTTTAAGTGGCATAAATTACGTTATCTATCTGCCGATGGATACGAGAAGTGCGAAAGAACTGAAAGTGGAGCAGGCTAGTGCAAAGGGAGTCCTCTGCTAAGTTTGTTGGTAAAGGATACTTCGAGTATTAATTGTTCGGAACAAGATAGATTGTTCGAGTTTTCATCGAAGATAATGGAGGAAGATATTGTACGGAATTTGTTAAATTAGAATAGGAATGACAAAAAACTGCGCTCAATGAAGGAGTTCTTTCTAAAAACCTTTTAATGTATGTTGCTATTGCTGTGGAAGAGGAAAAGGTGGTTCACGAAGGTCTCGCTAAGGAGCTATTAGCAAGACTAGAACAGGCATTATGTGTTGTTCGCATGCTGTTAGAAAGAAAACCAAAAGGCTATGATGGTACAGCAAATAAGTATTGTTGCAATAACCTAAGCAACAATAAGCTTTTATAGTGAAGGAAAAATCACAAAAAATATTATTCTCAGGATCGCAACTATAATAATTTTCTGAGTTAAGTGGTTGCTGTACTACAAGTGTTACCCAAGGGAACCCAACATAATTAAGAATGTTTTATTATCTTCTCGAAGTTTTATTTTGATTCATGCTTTCACTGAAACTATACGCAATGAAAATTAAAAACATAGGTTCCGTCTCTTGTCTCTTTACCACGTGACACCCAGTGGTCATCAAAGTTCCAAGGCGGCCCTTGACGAAGCATGCGTAACAACAGAAGAAACGGTGACTGCTAGACCATATAAAGTGATGAATGGTCAAGTTTTGCTTCAAGACATCGAGACCAGAGTGCGAATTGCAACAATAGATTACCAAATAGTGAATAACCGTATTCTGACTGTTGGAATTGAACAGCAGACAGACACAAACAATCATGTACATCCACTGCCAACCAAGAAGAGATTTGTATCGTCGCGTTTCACGACAGCAGGACGAGTGTACTGAGACATTATTTAGGCTAGCGGTGCCATAAATAGAGAGGCCCATTCTCATGTGGTAAAGGACTAAAAACGAAGGTTTTATCGTTCAACAGCATCGACGACAGTCACGGGCATGAAAGAAACAAATCAGCCAATCGATATCCCTGAAGTGCGGCAAAATTCGAAGGCGAAAAAGGCAGTAAGAAATTTGGAAGCAAACGGTTCGGACGGGAATCGCAAAGGACCCGGTAGGTTTACGCTAAGGTTCATGAGAATAAGGAACAAGCTGAGTGAGCGCGGCTAGAGAATTCCTTTCGGCGATGGCGCGAGAATTCCTTTCGCCGCGACAGCCACAGGCTTGGAGATACCACCAGAAAAGCCACGCATTCAAATCGCTGGTGAATGCTAAAGGACTCAAGGAGTGGCGTTACGATAGAGTATGGGCGAACCGAGGTATTTTCCAACTCAAGAGCTGAAAATACTCCGCCCCGCAACACGAGGTCGACTTCACCACCGACATCCACTCTCCCATCACACCGAACTGATTGCAACCATATTCCACCCTTCGTTTAGCATCGTGAGATTCTCCCTTAGCAGGTATCGTTTACATGTTTATTATGTCTTACCTGCATGATGTATCAAAACGGTTCCTCATTAAGACATTTGCATATTCGTATTTTCCCTGATATGACCAACATATACAAACGTTATAAAGAGCTAATAGGAATCTTCCCATTCTCATTATTGAACTCTCTTGAGAAAGGTGCCGGTGGTCGGTTTCCACGACACGAGTTATCCTGAATTGCTGTTATTATTTGCTGCAAATTACAGTGCTTAACGAGCTGGCCTTTATGATACCCTGACTGGACTAGAATTTATATCTCTTTATAATATTATGCGCCATTACTTTGACTATTGCCTTACATCCTTTTAAAGGCACGTTCAACGTACTTTTCGAACTCAGCAAGCCTTCCCTCAGGCGTACAATAGTCACGGCCGAATAAAGCAGCCTTGCATGGCTTCGCCCCCGTCGTAGTGCTACGTTAATCAATGGCGATTTCATTAACCTGACTAGTCTTTAAGGTTACCCACTTTTCTGAATTTATTATATGAAGAAAGCGGGACAGTCTGTGTGTATGTTCCGAATGATCGTTCCACAAGAGGTGTGTGTCTCAGCTATTTTGACCGCATCACTGTACTACCCTGTGTTTTGTGCATGTTTTTTTTTCTATGCATTAATAGATATATATATATATATATACACTGAGTGGCCAAATTATTATGACCACCTGATAGTTTTAGGCAAATGAGCTATTGCATCACAGCACTGCCACTAGAGGGCTAGATAGCTGTAAAAAGGGAATGCAGGTGAGGTGAACCATCAGTTGCACTGTTTTTTTGCGACGATATGGGCAAAAAACGTTATTTAACTGATAGGTATATTTAACGTTGAAGAATATGATTATATATAAAGATTCTTAAAAATTATTTTATAACTTCAACAGGTTTTAAAATATATACAAAATATATGTTTGAATTATATACAGAAATATACAAAAATATACATTTAAAATCAAACCATAGATTAATATAAGCTGCACTGTCTAAAATCCTGATAATTTTAGCACTTGACTAAAAATTCGAAACTTGACTTGTGGAAATGTTACACCTTGCAAGTGGCGAAGAATCCGTTTTATATGATAGAAAAATGTCCTAAGTCCAAGATATATTCCAACATATGTTATCTTTGAAGTCAGTTGAAGAATCATAAATAAAAATAAAATTTCATCATTTTCACCATGATTGAGAATGGGATATGTGTATTCGATCTGATGATGAGGTATAGATGACCTCGAAAACGTTATTCATGGTGAAAATATATATTTTTATATATATTTTTAAAGTGCTGCTCAAGGGTTTTTAGATAATGGGATGGTTTTCATTTTAAGTGTAAATATTGGATATAGGATTTTTATATTTCGGGGGATGGAAGGTTTTTATAATTATTGATAACGGCTCTACTATATTGAGTATTAAATTCCTATATTTTGTACTATAGCAGATGTAGTCAGTTTTATAATCCTTTCTTATAATTTTTTTGTTTATATTAAAACCTGTTGAAGTTATAAAATAATTTTTAAGAATCGTTATTTAACTGAGTTTGAACGCGGGATGATCGTCGGCGCGCGCATTGTCGGAACCAGTATCAGCAAAACAGCTGAACTTGTGAAGTGTTCAAGAGCAGCAGTTATTAATGTTTACAGAGAGTGGACTACCAAGCAAAGAACCGGCTCTGAGCGTGTGGTCGTCACAGGCTCCTCCATGCTCGAGCAAAAAGGGCCAGAGTTGTCGAGGGCGACAGAAGAGCAACAGTGCGTCAAATAGCGGCAAATCCTAACCAGGAACAAACTGTGACCGCCTCTGGCCTCTGAACAAACTATTCATCGCTCATTACACCGTTTAGGCTATAGAAGATAACGACCAGTTTGAAAGCCTCTACTCTCAGCTTTGAACAAGAGCAAACGTCTCCAGTTTGCCAAGGAGACAATGATTGGACATTAGATGACTGGAAAAGGGTCATGTGGTCCGATAAGTCACGATTTCAAATGCATCATGCAGATATCAGGGTTAGAATATGTAGAAAACAACACGAAAGCATGGACCCCACCTGCATCGCCACAACGCTTCAAGTTGGTGGCGGCAGTTTTATGGTTTGGGGGATGTTTTCTTGACATTGTTTGGGTTCTTTGATTCCCAAGATTATTTAAGTATTGTCGCAGATCAAGTACATCCCATTATGTTAATGATGTACTCTGATGGGGATGGATACTTCCAGCAGGACAAAGCTTCTTGTCATAAGGCTGGCTCTGATGGTTCGAAGAACATGCCGGAGAGGAATTTGTGGGATGAGATCGGACAGGCCATCAGGCAGCGGGATCCAGCACCATCAAATCTGCAGGAATTGGAACGTGCAGTTTTTCAGATTTGTCTCAAAATACCTTCTACAACCTACCAACATCTCACAGAATCCATGCCCCGGAGATGGAAGCAGTAATAAGAGCGAAAGGTGGTCCAACACTGTATTAAGGGGGTGGTCATAATAATTTGACCACTCAGTGTATACATAGTTATACATATACATTTACAAGTGTGCTCCAAGTGTAATTCAACGTGTTAAGCGATGAATTACATCACAGTGTCACGTCGCAAATCGTCAAGTGAATGAGTTTCTATACTAGTGATATTAATTTGGTGATTGGATAAGTACGTCCACTGTTAGTGCTTCGTTAATCAGTGCTTCAGAAGTAATGTGCATTGAATAAAAGTGTTTCCTCGAAAGACACGCCCAGCACGATTTTACTGTTCTCTGTGAACTTCACAATCCTAGTTAATTCTGTTTCATTTTTCTGCTTCCACTGTATGCCAGATCGCATAATAAAATTTTTTCTTAATTTACTCATTTAAGCAAAATACGATCATATTCCAGCGTGGAGGCGACGGGAATTACGAAGAATGACCAATCAACCAATGGGAGCCAAGGAAAGGTGAAGTGGAAGGAGAAGTAGAAAAGGAAGAGGTCATTAGGATGGAATTATCATGGCGATAGGAATTATCAATAGAAGGAAGAGTGAGTTCTTACATGAGGCAAGGTTGGCGAGCCCAGGAATGAAGTTGCCTGATGCTTGGAAAAATAACCTGAAGAAAGCTGTAAGAAAAACCGTAAAACGGTCGAAAGAAGTCGGCATGGCTCACGGGTGGTTTCCATAGAACGACAGGAAAGTACGCATCAGCGGGAAGCATTGATAGATACTCCGCAAATTGGCGTAAGTGATTCTCCTTCATATCTTTACGCTATAACTAATCTACAGATAGATTTTTGGATTCAAGCATATCCCGTATGGCTTGAGTGGATTTGTCCAAGACGGTAAAGGGCATTGTTCTATTCATTAAAATGACTGTGAACTCTGTATTTAGGAACTGTGGTAAATTCCATTATCGGCGACAAGTCTTAAAATGAGTTGTGTTTCTTTAATGTCATATTGACATCTATCAGTGGATTTAAATTGTGCTATTGTTGGAGCTCTTGCGCTCTGAGGATTTATTACTTGTTGATAGCTATTATGCTATAGGAGGTTATCCCTCGCTTAGACTTTATGTTCATTTATAAGAATTCTCTTCATTACCACCTGGAAGCCCATAATTCCTTTTGAGTTTAGCTTGGAGTTTAATGTTTGACATTCAAATTTTATTAAGCCAATAATTGCTTATTGTGGCTTAAAGATTATCATGATGTTATACGGATAAGGAAGCATGACCTCGCCTAAGTTTTACGTTGATGAACTTGGTTTCATTTCTGTATCCTTTATAAAGCATTTATTTGAGAGCGTCCGTTTCATCTTAAATATTATTCGCAACATTTGTTTCTTGTGTGGACTATTATCATTATCTGGATTAGTGTGGAATTAAGACTAGCATTAATTTTCATTCATGTACTTGCAATTAATGCATTCTATATTTTATTGCATATCCCATATCCAAGAGGATCGTCGTATCTATTCACAGGATCTATGGAGCTGTAGTGCACACTTCGTCCACTAATCACATAGAAGATAATTGCATCTCTCAGCCCATGAAGAATTTTCTCAAGAGAAGTTCATTTACTGTGTGGTTTATGAGACGCTATATGTATTAATCTGCGATACTTACCTTAACTGGTTGTTATTATTAAATTTAATATTCATTCTACTTACCTTAATTTTGGTCATTTTTGATTATATAATCAATTCAAGCCGAATTGTATTTCATATTATTCATTCAATTAATAACTCAGCTATTTAAAATTACGAATTTTTTCGTCTCAGTACTTCTGTTTGGAATCAATATGTCACGTGTATTTAGCAGAGTAAGTAAACAAGAAGAGGTAACGATATAAATATGGCTGAAAAATATTTTATTGACTTTCAAAATAATTTTTCATAATTAAAGTTTATTGAATTTCAAAAGTTCTTGAAAAATTAGTAAACAAAGTTTTGCAGTGGAAGATTTAAATAGAGGTCAAATGAACAATACAGCAGTCACTGGTAAAGTATTTATAAATATATAGTTCAGGTAAGTATCATCAATCCAAATCTGGTAGGTATAGAACAGGTAAAGTCTCTTTCTTTAGTGACGAAATCAGGTAAGATGAGCTGAAGTAATGGCGGATGGGTACCTTTTCGTCTCCAGTTAAAAAGCCTTTGACTTGGCAAGACGAGCAAGAGCAGAATGTGTGCTGGTCATTGAATCCAAATCTCGCTGCGACGGAAGAACGTTGACCTTAGAGAAGAAGATTGCAATTGTCGATATGATCAATGATACACACTGGAACCTGTATCAGATCTGTTGGATGCTTCGTTGAAGAACACACACCAATAAATCTTAGAGGCTTAAGATATAGATGAGCATAAGATGCTGACGCTCAGCTGACAAGAACAATCACAATGATTCATTGACACTGATGCCACTGAAGCTGGTCTTCAGTATAGCACGTGGGATTTAGATATTATAGCAACACACATATCAATCATTCTACTCGAAGCACTATCACTGATGAATGTTGGGATGCATTTAGAAAATTCATAGACACATATGAATAAATCTTAGCTTAAGCATCAACTTATAATAAACAATATTACACGTGAGACACACATCACTGTAAACCTTGTAGAATGAAACACTTTAGCACACAGTTATACACAATAACGGCCGCTCTGTTGTTTTCTAGACGATTCGCCGTTTATCCCGTTATACTAACTTATAAGCAGGAATTTATTATTCACATTCAATCTCATGGATATGAATATTAAACATCACTTTACGAACGTAGTCACGCACTTCGTAAATACATACACAAAAATTCCACGGAGCTTAACTAAACGAGATGAGGAATTACGAGCCGACGATACGTTGTCGTAACACTCTGTAAAATCTGCCTCGTACAGCGTCCGCTGCCTAATTACGCTAAAATTGATAAAATTGAACAGTGTCCGTTGGTTTCAGCATAAAGCCTCCTATATCATTCGTGAAGAAGCCTTTCAACGAATACGAGAAGAGTCCAATTACTTCTTCTGCCCTATGCCAATTAATTACGTCATACATAAATAAATGTTTATAAAGTTCGTTTTGCAAGGAGGGAATTTGCAGGACAATTAAGGATAGCCGTTCGGTAAAAGTTGGCCTACCGTAATTGTGAATAAGTCCCTGGCGAAACGAGATGAATTCGAGGTGCGCTGGACTCCTTCCATTTGTCTCTGCTTTGTCGTTGTAGGTGACGGGTAGTTAAGCCGCCTGTTTTCCGCTGTCGTCTGGAGAACGCTCCTTGCCAAATTCATGGAGAAGAATTTCTATGGCCCGTATGAATTCATTACTCCATACCTCGTCCACCGCCTGTCTTCCGAGACTTGCCTGGCGTTGTCGGAGATGCTGCCGTGTCACTCTGTCGCGGCCATTGCCGACCTTTTTCTCCGTTTCCCCGTCGACTCCGCTGTCGTAATGGGAATTGCCTAACTCCGCTGAGAAACGCTTCTTTGCTGCGTTTTTGTTCTCAGAAATTTGGTTAGGGTGGCTAGCGCACCGGCCTTTAATCATTGACATAAAATCGGCGCGGTCGCTCCGTACGTCCTTACTTCTCCATTGCCATATTCTCTCTCCTCGAGTATTTCTCGTGTCCTCACAAGAACTTTTTGGGATGACATAATCTTTCTTGTCCCCGGCGTCATCCACATCACTGATGTTTTCTCTTATTCTCTTCGCTCGCTGCGAAAATCCATGTGACACAATAAAAGTTTATTGCATTATAATAAAATTTATCCCTTACAGGAACTTTTGGTATCAGGTGTGGTTACTTCTAAATCTCCAGGGGTTTTGTCACGGAATTTTGCAGCAAATTCGAGGAATAAGAAAAATTCCGTATCTAGTTGGAACCCGCTAGTGCGTCAGGAGCGTTTCGAGTCGACGGGTAACGGTAATGTGAACTCCTTTCTTTATAATTTGCAACTAAGTGACATTTATGCGTGTAATGCTTCCTTCTCAAACATTACCTGCTGCACACTACTGAGCAATGATAATAGTAGAAAAGTGTTCACTGAACTGGATCTATTTGTGCTCAGCTCCCTGGTACAAGGAGTGTTTCCGTTCAGCATAATCGCCTACCAGGAAACAGATGTAGGAGGATTTTTGACGGCGGGCTAATTACGAAAAGGAAACTCTCACGAAGTTCTCTTGTAGTGGTCTGGCAGAAGCTTTCTTAGTGTTATTGAATCTAGAAAGGCCAGATTGCATAATTGAAGGCCACTAGCTGCAATCTTTGTTTAGCAATTGCGCTAGGAAGGAGAATTGGGATTTCTCATTATTATATTATAGTTCGTCGAGAAGATATTCTCCGTTACGATTTCTACTAAGATAAGAGGGCCAATTGCATAATTGTAGGTCTCTAATTAAGCATTCATTATTAATTTAAATAGTGGCTGAATTTAAGAAGAGGATATCTCTTACTTGTGGGAACATTTTATTGCGCGCCCGGATTGCTTATTGTGGGCGCATATGTACTCCTATCTAAAAAAATGAATTTTCAAATGGATGAAATATTATAAACTTTATTTCCTATCTAAAGAAATGAATATTCAAATGGATGAATTATTATGAACTTTATTTAGTGCCTTAATTTAGAGTGTGCTAATTTACATACGGCTTGTTTTAAATTCAACTTATTTATTGATATTCTTTGTTATTTCCCTTTCCCGGAGTTTCGTGGAGGACCTGGCTGGTCGTCAGCATCCGTGGGCTTACGACGTGGTCTTCGCAGAGGAAAGGTTAAGCATTAGTGGAGAGCAAGCAACGGCAGGAAGATTCGAATCTGGGTTTTGGTTCCTCATCGTAGCAGCGGAGAAGTAAATCCGGTATCCTGCAAGACTGGGCGACAGCATCCACTTGGACAAGCAAGCCAATGAAGCTACCTGTATATTTTGTATCATTTTCCTGATTTGTTATTGGAAATTTGGGATTTAGCAGAGTTAAGCTACTTGCCTGTATTCATTTAATGATCTTAAATTATTTCTCTAAGGACGGAAAGATCCTGTGGAAAAAATAAAAGGAAAGGGAAAAGAATTTAATTGTGATAACATTAAATTTGGACTTGTTAATAAACTTTATCTTAATATTTTACACACCTGCTCTGTATATTACTTACCTTACACGCTTTCACGTTACAGGTATTCGACAGTGGCCTCAGACGATGCCGAGAAGAATTTTGTGAATTTTTAATCTGTACATTAGTACAATCCACATAAATATTTATTTTCTATTAGTCATAACTTTGTTTCTCTGGCGCTGAATAAAAATATTAGAGAGGAAGAATGCTCCCGATTCATACAGGGCTATCTCAAGGGCACCAGCTTAGAGTGGTATAAGAGCTTCACCCACAACCGATTTGTGTTATGGAAGGATCTTCGGTAGCCTTCGTACGTGTTTTCGCCCGATGACAAACTTAATTATCCCGCAGAACCAATTTGCAGAAAATTAAACTAAAGATTTAACGACGTACTAACATATATAACCAACTTCTGATACTTAGTAAACGGCCTTACAGATACTTCGGAATTGAGAAGTTTCCTAATCCAAGGACTACCTAAAGAATTGGTCGCCAAACTTAAGATGGACGAATGCACGACAGCAGAGATATGGTTCAAGGCGCACGACATTGATCCCGAAAGGGACGACAGCGAACCTATGCAGTTGGATGCTATTAGACGTGTACCGCAGCGATCCTATAGGGAACAGGCTCCTTCCAGAGATATTGTCTGCTACGATTCCGGCAAAAAAGGGCATATTAGCAGAAACTGTCGTCAAAAACAAAGGAGAAGAAGACAACAGTATGATAATCCCGTTAACCGGATATACAGAGACCGAGACAGAGAAACTATGTGTAATTAAATACGGATAGGCAATATAAACTGCAAAGCACTTATTGATACTGGCACTCTAGAGAATTATATTAGCAACTCCATGGCTAAACAGCTTTAGTTGAGGACCTCACAAGAATTAGCCAACAAGGTGGTCACTTATGCCGACAGGCACAAACAAGAGTTGCGCAATACTGCATTCCAGGTACCCATCACCACTGGAAAATATAGAGGAAAAATCAATCTCAACCTACTCCCCTCATGCAATTTCAACATTATACTAGGACTCCAATGCACTGAAAAAGTAATTGCCATTTTTAAGTGGAAACAGCAACGATGCGGGATTAAAATGGAAAATAAATATCACTGGCTACCCCAATGGAAGGAAGACTATCCGGACTGATTGGTATCAGCCCAAGAGCTTAACCACATGTTATCCAAAGGTGAGCACGATGGTACGTTTCTAATGTTAATCAAAGAAAGTAAATCAGGCCAACCTACAATCGCTCACGCATCATGTCACTCTATTGTTTCAGATTTTTACACGTTATTCTGAGAAGAGCTGCTAGCCCGGCTACCCACTAGACGAGGTAACCAGCACTACATTGAGCTAGAACAGACAGCGGCCCCCTTTGACTCAAGACTCTATCCACTATCACAGGACAAGGAAGACAAGCTAGAGCGCACAGTGATCGAGTTAATAGTTAATTGCTTAATAAATCCCTCTTCATCGTATTTTGCATCACTGGTTTTATTCATAAGGAAAAAAGACGGCTCATTAGGAATGTGTGTGTATTATCATAAACTAAACCGAATGTCAAAGGACAATCTGTATCCGGTACCGTGCATTGAGTCACTCATAGACAGATTGCACGGGACCAGCCTTTTCACGAAACTGGACATATTGCAAGCTTACCACCAGATTCGGCTGGATGAACGTTTGACATATCTATCCACATTCAACACCCGATTCGGTTTGTTCAAATACCGAGTATTGCCATTCGGAATGAAAGGCGCTGCGGCACATTCTCGAAAGCTATGAACGAGCTCTCGTGGGATCTCGTGAACAGCGGCATCATATACTATTTTGACAATGTGCTAATATATGCAGACTCATTCAAGGAACTTAATAAAATCACTCAAAAAGTATTACAGAGACTGCAAGACAACCGGATCTATCAATGAGGCAGCAAGTGCCCGTTCGGCCTGACAACGGTTCAATACTTTGGTTTCTCTATCTCCAAACAAGGATTGGAAGACAATTAAAAGAATGAATTATTTCAGTTTCCAAACAGAAATTAATGATAAAAGCTCATCACAATTAAAAAGCTTTAAGACAGGAATAACTTCCCTTCCATTTTTATTTCCTATTTGTTTACCAGATGATTTAATACGGAAGATGACTGACTAACACACTCTGTCAAACATGCGAACAATGAATCATGGACGAGCAACGAATCAAGGACGAACACGCGAATAACGAATTTTATCAGGAATTGGTCGAGACCAAAAGGAGTCACCCAACTAACAGCCTTTCTCGGGATGGCCCTATTTTATAAGGCATGTGTCCAACACTAATCCACAATAACGGCCCCGCTATTCATATTGCTCAGAAAACACGAGCCATTCAGAGGGGGACTGCAGCAGCAGGAGGCATTCAGCAAGCTCAAAAAAGCCTTTAGTTAGCCGCCCATTTTACGCATCTGTAGTCCGTCTAAGGAAGTACACATATTGTGCAATGCTTCAGCGACAGCAATAGGGGCAGTGGCCACCCAGCAGTTTGGTATGAAGTTATTCCCTGTGGCTTACGAGTCGAGGTGATTCAGACCCCAAGAGTAACAGCTATCAGCCTATGATAAAGAACTGTTGGCAATCGCACATGCTGCAAGGCCTTGGATACATTACAGAAGTCAAACTAAAACAATTAATCGGCAGCCAAACTGTTAATGCAACCCAAGCTCTCCCAGTTGCAGACAACAGTGGTACAGCAGTTGATGGACTTTAATATAACGTTAACGCATATTAAAGCAGCCAATAACTTCTTGGCCGACGCCTTGTGTAGAATAGACCCCATCACCAACAAATTCGATCTCGTCATCGACACCGTTGAACGAGTTGGGGGTGAGCATGTCACGTCGTAAGAGACTGAAAACGAAGGTTTTATCACTCAACAGCATCGATGGCAGTCATGGGCAGGAAAGAAACAATCAGCCAATCGGCGTCGATTCTGAAATTCCGGAAGGGTGACAGAATTCAAAGGCGAAAAAGGCAGTACTAAATTTGAAAGCAAACTGTTCAGATGGGAATTGCAAAGGACCTGGTGGGCTTACGCTAAGGTCCATGAGAAGAAGGAACAAGCAGAGTGAACATGGCTGGAGAATTCCTTTCAGCGATGGCGAGGACGACAGAGCCCGCGACAGTGAGAGGAATGGAGATACCGCCAGCTAAGCTAGTGCTGCTATGCATTCAAATCGCCCATGAACGCTACAGGACTTAAGAAGAGGTATTACGATAGAGGTACGGGGTACCACGAGGTATTTTCCAACTCAACGGCTGAAAATACTCAGGCATGCAATAGTTATGGCCGAATTTAGTAGCTTTGCATGGCTTTGCTCCCGTCATAGTGCTATGTTAATCAACGGCGAATATAATTAACTGACTAGACTTTAAGGATAACCACGTTTTTTGAATTGAACATATGAGAATTCCGCGTCCACTGAAGAAAGCGAGACATCGACGGTCTATGTGTGCGCAGCGAATGATCGATCCGCAAGAGGTGCATGTCTCAGCATTTTCGACCACATCACTGTGTTACCCTGTGTTTTGATGTATGCCGAGAGCCTTAGATCATCCCAGGTGGGTTTTAAGTGTCTTTATAAACTTCTATGCATTAATATGCAGGGTGTTTCATAATTGATGCCCCGTGTTTAGATCCAAATAACGACTCAAAGGGCACAGATTGGGGGAAAATGAATATTGATTATTTGGTTTTAATGTCCTCTAATTCAGAATAAAAACATTTCGCGTCCCTGGGGGTGAAGTGGTAAATTTTGAAAATTATAATTTTGTAGGGGTAGGGGTTAGATCCCATGTGTGATTTAGAAAGTTGTAGAGCATCATGTAAAATGTGGGTTTAGATAAAACCCGGTGAAAAAATCTCATCCCTGCCCTTTATCAAGTGGCTGAAGTGAAAGGTATGGCTAGCTAATGTAGACAAAAACAGAAAAACTCATTAGAAACTTATTAGAACTTTATTACCTATTAGAAAACAGTACATTTGAAAATGAATGAGAATGAATGAGCCCGGTCGAGTTTATTAGCTTTTCAGGGTAACGACTCATTCATTCTCATTAATTTTCCAAATGTAGGCCCTACTTTTTTCTAATAAGTATGGTTTTTAGCAACATCGGCTAGCCATACTTTCACTTTACCCACTCGATAAAGGGGGTAGGGCATGAGAGTTTTTCACTGGGTTTTTTGCTAAACCCACATTTTAGCGTGCTAGAAAAAGAAATCTCAGTTTCCGGCACTCTCAGCATTAACTTACAGAGAAACCCTTTTGTATGATAATCCCTATTCTCACAAAAAATACAAGACCAAACCCCAAAATCGAGAATTTTAGAAATTATTATCTAATCTGGAGTTGGCAATTAAATTTAAATTTTTTATAAAAAGAGCTAAAATTCAGTCACACGTTAAAAGCAAAAAAGTACAAAATTACGATAAGTCTGCCTGGATTCCCCTATTTTAATACAAGCGGGAGAGAAAAAAAGAAACAGAAAAAGAAAAAAATACGAAACTACATGCTTTCCAAACAAATATTCTTTATACTACAACAGTTGGAGTGGTATTAAAATGAAAAAAGAAAATAAAAATTCCATAGCGAGAAATACACAAAATGGAGCTTGCACGACAACTTGAGGTCGCTTTCTAATTAGCTTGAAGGATCCTCTTGTGAGCATAAGACGAAACGTGTGGAGTCCAAAGCTAGATGGCAAAATTCATCGCGAGTTCCACTGTGGAGCAATTGAATCTGCGCATCGTCGGATTCTTCAGGAGCACACTGAGCGACCTCCGATATTCAGCCGTGGTAACTGCCGGATAGAGAAAACTAAGGTTCAAATGGCTCCGATAGGACTGGAAAAGGTGTTACTTGAACCAAGAAACAATCAGAGAAGTAAAAGAAGGAACCTGCTTGAGAAAAAAAAATACAAAAGATAAAAAAACAACAAACAAGATTGCTAGCGAAATGGCTAGTTAAACAAAAAAATCATAAAAACTCAAATTAACGGAAAAAATAGAGGGGAAAAAAATTAACACAAAAAGAAAATTAAGTAATAGGCAGTAATAAACAAAAAAAAAACACAAAGAGGCAAAAACTTCAAGGGTTACGTAAATTAGAAAGGAACACATTTCAGAATAAAAACACACTGGAAAAGTGAGACTCATAGGTATAGGGAATAAGGGAATGATTGACGACGTACATCACAAAGCGAACTAAACACATTCGTTAGGTTGGGAAACACGATGGTCACCAACAAGTAACTAAGTTCTACAAAGGTAAAAAAAAGGTAAAATGGCATAAGAAAGTGAGATAAAAAGTAAAGTAAGATTAAAAGCAAAACAAAGTAAAACTCTCAAAGCAGGACTCCAACCAAAACACCTTATTTAAAAAGGTTTATCATGTTATGGCCCTCGGAAATACAATGGAGTGAGTATTTGTACCTTCTTCTTTTTTGCTTTTCAATTTTTAAGCAAACGTTACGTGAAAGAGCGGTTTATAATCAGTTCTGCTGGGTAAAATAACGATGGACATCATGTAAAAAGTGGAAAGCTCGATAACGACTATTACAAAAGCTCACCATAAAAACTGCAGGTGTAAGAATAGAGGATAAAACTGACAACAAATTCTTGTATCAAGCGGTTCAAATCATGTTCTATGTTATGTTAAAGTTATAGAGCTTGATGGAAATGAAAAGAACCAACTTGAAATCATTTTCTTGATTCATGCTATATTTTAGTCACTACGGGAGGAAAATGCAGTTCGACAACGAGGAGAATTCCTGCTCCATTGTCGAAGTCGCAATTATCTTGTAGAGCATCTAAATGTAGCTCATGACCAATTTATTTCCATCTAAAAATACTTCGCCATCTTTCTGGGTACCATCCTCCTAATTACACGGCGGGGTTTTATTCCCAGAAGTCTTTTTTCTTTTGATCGTTGGGTAACGAATCATCCAGGTTATAAGCAATTCTTCAAACAGGGAATAAGGTATCCGAAAAATTGTAACTGAGCAAATCCGTTGCCCGTTCTAAAAGCAAGGCCCTTTTCAACTCCGTCACTGAACTGATGTGGTTCCAAACGTAGGTTGATGGCTACTGCCTCTTTTCCACAAAAATTGATCTTCCTTTTCAATCCAATCCGAGACACGTGCTTCAAAAAATTATAAGTTCGGCGACGCCTAATAACAAAGCGACCGCTCGGTTAACAATACGATGAAACTTGTCAAATTGGAGATTGCTTACCACAACAATCTAACTGAAAGAATAATGGTCTAAAGCCACGCTGATTCTAAAAACATATATTCTACAATTTAACAAATTAAGTGAAAGGGGAAAAAAATAAATATCATATTCTTAGCTTAAAAAAAAACACTTTCACCAGCAAAATTACTTATATTGGTAAGATTCTAAGAATTTTCTAATACTCGCAACAGTGAGTTAGCACTGAAAATTCTATAAGCAGCAAATATATTCTGAAAAGGACATCTCCTAAAAGAAATAAAAAAAAACTTATGAGTCGAAAAAGTAAGAGTTAAGTACTTAATCCGAACGAATTCATTTCACAAATTCCTAGCAATTCAGATTCAGACTCGTTAAAACCTGTGTTTGCTATTCCAGGGTTCGGTTCACGCCGTCAATTAGGGTGTAATTGATTCCCAAGGAAAATTTCACGGTAGGTCCATCTTGGAAAGGACCAACGTCCTAGGTCCTCCAGGTTCTTATCTCTGGAGATACCTCTTGAGTGACTCGTATTCGCTCGATCTCTCTTCGTAACCTCACACATCGTTGTGCTTGGTCACCTCTTAAGTCTAATTGTAATCGGTTGCACACAACAAAATGGCTTCCTCACTCAATAAAGTCATTGGAGTACATTGTTGTATCAGGCTAGCGAAGATCTTGTCAATCTCGTCGACGGCAGGTAAGTTCTCCATAGCTAACCAAAGTGTAATCAACAATACTTTCAAATAGTTCATTTTTGTTGTCTTATTAATCAAAATTCCGGTTTTCTTTGTTGTCATCTTGGTCGAAAAATCGCAAATCCATAAATGTCTACAATTCAAAAAAAACTTTCTGTAACAGATCGCGTAGTTGTTGCTAAACGGTTACAGATACTAGCTGGGACTTTGCCAGTGGGCGTGGGAACAAAACTTCTCTGTGAATAAAAATATTGCAAAACTTGAATTGGGTCCCCGTACTATCACGAGCACTTGTTTAGTTGCTAGTTTTTTTACAGGAAAAGAAGACACTAAATGAGTTTTATTCAGTTCCTTAAAAACCCCGAATGGGGGGGGGGGGCTACAATGCAAAACCCAAAATAAGGTAAGTATAATTATTATTTCTATTTTTTTTCTTATGTAAGATTATTTCTAAAAGATATATTAAAATTTATTACACTTAAAAAGTTTTAAGACAGCCCGTAAATCGATATCTTAAAAGAACTGCGGTTTAAACTAATGCGCACAACAATTTAATAAAATTATTTAAACAAGGTGTAACCTCGTATTTTTTTTAATTATCAAATAGTTCCGTTAGCCAGCTCTAACGATAAGGATTGAAATGATACACTGATGGGATCTTTCCTTTCAAATTTAGCTTTTTTCAGATTAATGAGATCAATTGCCTGACATCTTCATAGAATCCAGAGATTTAAAAAAAAACGATGCTTTCTGAAGCCAGTTCAAACTTTCTTTTACATTGAATAATTGCTGGATGTCAACTTATCTGGGTAACGTCACAGTATAATTTGAATAGTCCGTTTTTTTTCTCAGAAGGTCATTTTGCCCCTTTTACACAAGGTACAGATATAACTTGTGTAAAAGGCGCAAAATGATCTTAGTAGTCGACTCCTTAATTTCTAGAAACCCCCCTTTTTTTCTCAGAAGGCTTAACAGCTATCCAAAATTAACGTATCCTAGAAAATATTCTAAGGCCGAACGTAAATCTTGTTAGGAAAATATCCAATCAAATCACCAGACACAATACGCAATCTTATGTTATTCTGAGGTGAGTAAACCGTTTAAATATTCCGGCATGAAAATCCTAAACAAGTGTGCAATTTTTCCTCTACAAGCTTCAAATAGACAATCTTACAAAGAATTTATATCCAAATCAAAGAGGGAGAAATTACCGCGTACTAGGGTTACACTCGTAAATCATCATTCATTCATGGACGGGTAGGTAAGTTAGTATAGGGAGGGAATACGCGATCGGATCTCTCCCCTCCCGCAATAGGGGTGAGACGTGATTTTAGGTTCGATATTTCATTTTGATTAAACTTGACATTTGTTTATAGAACGACAAAAACAAGAAAAGAATTCTAAGATTGATCTTACCTTGATAACTTGATTAAAATTGTTGAAAGACTGTATTTTTTTGTTTTTCCTCATCAATTCGTCATGATTCAACGCGTTTGGTGATTGTGAAAGTATAAGCCTATAATCTGCCCCGACGGTATTTAGCAGTTTGGACAATCGACGATATTGAAACTGCGTAAAAGTGAAGATCAGGTAAACAAACTCTTTAATATAGTAATGGTATGGGACACCGTAGTGAAATTCCAGAATTAAACGTGTGTCAAAGATTAGCCTATTCATTAAAAACGTTGGATAAAAATGACGACTTTCCATTTTAAAGAAATTTATTAATTATTATCTAAAGGAAAAAAAAGAAAAGAAAAGAAAATAATTAAATTGAGAGGCGACGACCCTCAAGAATGATTTTAATGGTGAACGATTGACAATCAATCTACGAGAAATAGAAAATGTTTCATTAAGCGACGAGTCCAGCTAAGTTGACGATTCTTGTTGTGGACGCCGTGATATTAGTTACACCCTTGAAAGATGATAATTCGTTTTGGCATGTCGCCACGTTTACTTACTATCACCTATCAGGATTAAAGGAGAACTGAGAATTAGCAAATGGTAGAAGTATTTAATGAAAACCTATGCGTTTCGAATAAACTACATCATCAGGGTGGGATACAACTAAAGTCTAGATGGACAATCGACAATCTAACAGTGAAGTATACATATTTTCAGATGGGATGAAAGCATCGCTTTCGCAAAGCTCATCGAACCAGAATAAACTCCAAACGAAATACACTGAGGTAGTCAAGAAGCCTAAATAAAATACAAACGAAATTCTTTTTCTTCATGCAAAAAAGGTAATAAGATTGACGATTGTCAGAAACGAAATACAAACGAAATGAAAATGCAAGGTGAAAGAAGATTTTGCTGATGTCTTCAAAGTTGATGTCAAGAATGTGCCTTGGTTTTTGATATTTCATATGCCACTTTATATCCATATTGAGTTCTTCAGTATTCCGGTCACTAGGTCATTGTCATGAATCTTCATCTTCTGCACTATAATCAAAAGGAGTTCCTGTATAAACTAAATCGGAGTGAATGGATTGATTTTTCACAGTCCTTCTGTCAAGCTGGGCAATGGTCCTCAGGGTAACATTCTGGAATGGCTGTAGTCGCCCACGCAGGCATGATGAGAATAATCGACTTGTACAAAAGTAACTTATTGTCGATGCTGAGAATGCTGTCACGGCCCGGAAGAACTATAAGACTGTACTTAGCCCTCTTTGTTCAGAGCGTAGGTCACGTGACGATTCCAAGAGGGTCTTGAGTCGATAATAACCCCAAGGTATTTGTAGTTGTCTACCCAGTCCAGTTTCCTGTTAAATAGAACAAGAGACTCTGGGGGATGCTTGAACTTTCTGTTGTAGTACATAGCCTTGCAGTTTCCGACATTAAGGTTCAGCTTCCAGCAGTTAAACCAGTCTTCGAACATCTTCAAAGGGTTCTGCAGACGAATGATAACGTGAGCTGGCTTGTGTGCCCATGTCATAATGACCGTATCGTCAGTATAGAAATATTGAGAAATAAAATACAATTTTCAGGGTTCGGGAAATCATGCACAAAATAATTAAATAGCACTCGCCCGAGGACAGAACCTTGAAAGACACCGGCTTTTACAACACGGGGCGTGGATAGACTTTCAACAACTTTAGATTGGTTTGACCTGTCGGTGAGAAAGGATTACACAATCAAAATCAAATCGGGAAGGAACCCGTCTCTAATCATCTTGTAGACAAGGCACCCATGCCACACTTGGTCAAAAGCTTTACTGACATTGAGGAATACCACTCCGCATTACCTGGAAAGGTTCAAGGGGGTGCTCAGGTCTTCTACGAGCCTGCATATCTGCATTTGACAAAGGTGGGTCGCACAAAAGCCAAACTGATCTTTCCGAAGTAGATCATTGGAGAGACAGTCGTCTTGAAATCTGACGAGGATCGTTTTCTCCAAGACTTTAGACATTGAGGGGAGCAGACCATAGGTTGGTAGCTCGAGCAGATTGCTGGAATTTGTCCCTGGTTGGAGATTCTCAAAAACAATACTTTGTTTCCAAGATGCAGGGAAGTAAGAAAATTTCCAGCAGTCGCTAATGATATTGGTAAGATAGTTAATGACGTTCTTTGGGAGATTCTTAAAGGCGTTATTGCTCACCTTGTCTCTTCCTGGAGCCTTCTTCTTTTTCAGTTTACTTATGATGGTGGCGATCTTTCTGGCCTCGATGTTGTTCTTCGTTAAATGCTGCGGGACTTCATCAAAGTTGACAAGACCATCTTAAACACGCTGAGACATGATTTGACTCTCGGGATTGATGTTGATAGGAGTAACAAATTGCATTTCAAGTGAATCTGCAATGACTTGGACCTTGTCCTGATCAGTTTGCACATAGTCACCTTGTGCTGTATGGATTGGAGGAAGCGTATCGTTCTTCTTCTTCTGTAAAGTTCTGACCATACCCCAAATGGAATTGTCTCGAGTCGACAAGCTTTTAAGTTTGTCATTCCATCTAGCGTCGCGAAGCTCTTTTATCTCCTCTTGAACTCTTCGCACTATCCTGTTGAATCTTGGTTTTAATTAGACGCTGGATTCCAGGAGTGAGTTGGATTCGAGGAAAAGGTTTATTGTCTGATGGATAGTTACTAGATTCTATGGCATTGTTAATACATCTGGTGATGTCTTCAACACGTTGATCGATGTCCTCTGTACAGTACGCAACGTCGGGATGGCAGCTATAGTCTTTAAGAATATCTTTGTAGAGCTTCCAGTCTTGATGATGTATGAGTTCCTCTCGGAAATTTATGTCAACATTGTGAAATTTCAATGTTACAGGCTTGTGGTCGGAAGAAAGGTCATCAATCGTGAAGATATTGTATGGTTTGAAGAAACTCTTCAAGAGCAAGATGTTCAAAACGTCACTAGTAGGGGAGTGGTCGCAGTAGTAGGGTTCCTCTACAGGCCCAGTAGCAATGATATCATCTTTTCCTTGTATGTACCTATAAAGAATCATGCCGTTGTAAGTCTGCGTTCTGGAGGTCCAGCTTGGGTGTTTGGCGTTAAGGTCACCAGCAAAGACGACTGGAGTCTCACTACTTAAGATTTCATCAAGCTCGCTAAGGTCTAGATAATTTTTGGGAGAATTGTAGAGCGCCACGAACTTCACTTCACCACAAGAGTCGTCATTGATAATGATGGAGGCCGATTCCATACCTGCATAAGACTTGGAGACTATTTCTTGGTGTTTAATACCCTTCTTAATGATGATCGCAACACCCCTAGAAGCACATCTTGCAGCATTTGAAGCCATTCAACGCTTACAGTACACACAATAGCCAGGTAGCTTGAAGTCTTGTCTTGGTTTGAGGTGCGTTTCACAGAGGAAAGCAACGTCGATATATTGCTTTATCAGAAAATTGTGAAACGCGATATGCTTATGGGGAATCCCCTAGCGTTCCATATCACGCACCGAAGTTCACCTTCGTTGATTACAGTATAACATTGTACAGCCATAGTATAAATGAGTTGGTCGTAAGGAGTCCACTCAACTGTTGCTAACTTTTTGGTAACTTTTGCCTAGATTAGAAAAGTGATGAAAGATACGTCCTAATTGCTTATACATACCTGGTAGGTCATTGATATTGAGGTCTATATCTTCCGGCTTAGACACAGCGGCAGCATAGGATTTGTCTCTTGTCACTTTAGAACTAGGCAGCCTTCTAACCTGGGGTATTTTGGACATTTCGTGTAACTTGAAGTGAGCTGTCCACCACATCTGATGCACATTAGGGGGTCTTGTCCTTTAATCTTGGGGCAATCTTTTGACTGGTGCCCCTCTGCACATTTGTTACAACGAGGATCTTCCATACAACCCATGGATACGTGTCCGAAGCACAGGCAGTTGTAACACTGTAGTGGCTTCTTGTTCCCTCAAAAGGCTTCCACTGATACTGCTAGCGGCCCAATACGTGTTGTTTTTCAAAGACTGGTTGTGTTCGGTGTTCGGGAGTAGAACCAAAACCATCGGCATATTAATGGATCCTTTGGCTTTCCTCAATCGAATTACCTTTTCCGGGAATTAGTTGGCTCTTTTTAGGCCTTCTTGGAAGTCATCGAGAACATATGTAACATCCACATTACGAATTACGTATTTCAAGACCTTCTCCGACTTCAGCTGATGATGCTGAATTTTTAATATCTTATCAGACTTAATTCCAGAGACTAACCTGTTGTGAGTTTCTTCGTCTTGACATTTAACTATGACAATTTCAGCTCTGCCTGTATGAACAGTGATCTTTTCCACTGGAACATGCTTCTCGAGCTCAGTTAAAATCGTTTTAAATGGGACGCCATGAGTTCGCACGATAATCGGCGGGACATACCTCTTCGTGATCCTATGGTCTTCATTAGCCGAGCGATTCTGTCCGTTCCTCGGATTCCTCATTCTAGAGGCGCTGGTAACTTCTCCGTTTACTCTGGAGACGGTCTTTAGGTTATCGATCCTCGTGCCTTTTCTGAATTTTTTATTAGTGGCACCAATACAGGGACTGTCATCCACTTCTTCATCGTTTCCATCAGAGTGACTTTTCTTACAGCTACCGTTTGTCGAACAGTCACTATTTTCTATTCTCAAATGCTTCCTTAAGTTTTCTTATCTTGTCAATAACATCTTTACGAGAGTCCTTGATTTCCTTGTTGATACCTTCGAACTTCTCTTAAAAACTTTTGTGTAGGGATTTGACTTTTTCTTCCAGTGCCCTATACTTAGCATTTATTTCAACCTGGAAAGCTTCTAACATTTTGTTGAACATTAGGTCAAAAGCAGCACACCTAGCATCCAAGCAGGCATCCCGGTAGGCCTTTCTGCAGGACACAGTTTTACCATCCGCCACTAGCAATGGCACTTTAGCCGACACCAACGTGGTTAATTTGGACGAAGCCATCATATTTCTAAAATATAATTGTATAGAACCAGGGGGAGGGGAGGGAGTAGCCTCGCAGCTAGGTGTGTGCTAAGAAGGACACACCTAGCTTTTAAAAAAAGAAAACAAGTCAAGTACGCGAGAAAGTTAATTCTACGCCAGGGACCCACTCGTGAATGATTAGAATAATAATAGATGTTATGAAAAGTCCTTAGCTGGGTTTGTGAGGAAATTAATCCCAACGCCAGGGACCCAGAAGGATAATGAGCGTATAGATGTACTGGTTTACGGGAATATTAATTCCAACGCCAGGGACCAGTACATAAGACGTAATAGAAGGTGAATATCGCCCTGAAAAGGGCGCACCGTAAAATGGTAGTAATGAGATGATACCGGAAAAGAGAGTAGAGGTGATACCTTGAAGAGCTAGTCCATTTGGATCCTGTGTCCTGTACTTGGAATAGTCTTGTCCTGATGCCAAAGACAGTCTAGAACGACAACCGACAATCAAACAGTGGAGTGTATCGGTATTCGTGTGGAACTTGAAGCATAGCTTCCATAATCTCACTCTTCATAATCATATTCCAAAGGAAATACACTGAACTAGAAAAGATGCCGGATGTACCCACAAAGGTCATCCAAAGTACGAAAGAAGAAAATTGCCTCCTCTTGGTGGAGGAAAATTTGATTGACGATTGTCTGAACTAGGAGTATATTACATAGTAAACCACAAAATAAACGAAAAAAATTTATGAAACCCAGTAATCTGGGAAGATGACATTATCAATCTCATCAAAATTGACATCAAGGATATGTTTTGGATTACGGTGCCTTTTTCTATGTAGAGAATGCTTTAGAATGCCAGAGACTAGATCATTATCCTGATTTCCCATAATAGGCAACACGGTTTTCATGAGCTCTTGAACATATTTCCTAACATGGGTAATATTGAAATCATTATGAATGGAGTAATTACGAGCTATTCTCCTATCTAATTGTGCAGTAGTCTTTAGGGTAATGTTCTGGAATGTTTGGATTTCCTTCCATCTTGTCTTGAAAATTGTAGCCCAGACGGGCATGCCATATAGCAAGATGATACGAAAAATTATTTTGTATAACAGTAGTTTGTTATCAACACTGAGGGCACTGTTACGACCCAACAGAGCAATTAAGCTAAACTTTGCTTTTTTGACCTTGTTCATCGCATAAGTCACATGCAAGTTCCATGATAGTTTTGAATCAATAACAACGCCAAGGTATCTATAATTGTCAACCCATTCCAAGTATTTGCCATATAACTTTAAGGAGTCAAGATTTCTCTTTTTCTTCTTAGTGATAAACATTGCTTTGCATTTGTCAACATTCAGTTTTAATCGCCACTTGCTAAACCAGATTTCACATTCTTTAAAGGCTTTCTGCAAACGTGATACAACAACATTAGGCTGGCGTGCCCATGTCAGTATAGCAGCATCATCTGCATAAAAATATAGCTTGCAGCAAGAGATTTCAGTGAAGTCACGTATATAGTAATTGAACTGAACTGGCCCCAGCACTGATCCTTTTGGGACACCGCCATTTATCTCACAGGAATTAGATAATTCATCTCCAACTCTGGCCTAAAAAGACCTGTTGGACAGAAACGAGTGAACTAGACTAATTAAATCATGTGGAAAACCATCAGTTATCATTTTATAAATAAGGCCTTCATGCCAGACCTGATCAAAGGCTTTATGAACATCTAAGAAGATGACGCCGCAATACATCGACAGATTAAGGGGAGTATTAACATTCGCTATAAGTCTCTAAAATTGGAGCTGGCAAGAATGCTTCGTCCGAAAGCCAAATTGTTCTGCACGGATGAGATTATTGGTTGTGCATAAATCTAAAAATCTTGTGAGAATTATTCTCTCCAAGACTATAGAAATAGAAGACAATAAGCTGATGGGCCTGTAGCTTACAGGGTTTGCAGGATTTTCACCGAGTTTAAGAATTCTTAGGACAACAGACTGTTTCCATGTATCCAGAAAATAGCAGTTATCCCAACAGTCGTTTATTATTTTAGTGATATCACCAATTATTGTTTGCGCTAAACTTTTTAAGGCATTGTTTTTGGTAGTGTCTTTACCTGGTGCCTTCTTTTTCTTGAACTTCTTAAAGCAATTTTGAATCTCATCTATCTGTATATTATGTTTGGCCACATGATAGCTAGTGTTGTAAAACTTTGTTATGCTGCTTTCTACCATTTCGGATATTTCTAGTCCTTCTAGACGATCGTCCTTTGGAGTCACAAATTATTGTTTAAGCGAATCAGCAATAAGCTGTGCTTTGTCTTGGTCATTAGTTATAAAATATCTAATAGCAGTGGTATGTTCATGGCCTTTATGATTTGTAAGGCTCGATTCATGCACCAGATAGAATTGTCCTGGGTTGATAAACTCTTTACCTTCTCATTCTATCTCTCGTTATGAAGTTTATTTACTTCCTCATGTACTCTTCTCCTGTCGGTTATATTTGATTTTAAGCCAAACTTTCACAAACTTGTATTGACATTAATTATTAACTTCTGTTGATGAATCCGTTCATTTGTAAGTATATATACATATATATGACAATATTCAATGAATCACATTTTTGCAATAATTATTGTCAGGGTTACTTGTGTTCGGTGCCATTGCCTCCTTGCCCTGTTTCTTTGGTCTATTAGATACTTGACTGCTGGAGTAAGATGGAGATGATCAGGCCGTTTCGGGTCTACTGGCGAAGCACAAGCATTTGTGGCATCATTTTCAAAATTTATGTCTATCTCCTCCGTGCTATGCACATCATTGAGTAGATTACTGTCATTTTTGAGAAGATCTCTGAAAAGTTTCCAATGTTGTTTAAGCCCCATTTGTTCTCTGAAGTCAATATTGAGATTTTCAAAATTTAGTGCGACTGGTTTATGATCTGAAGATAAATCATCAACTGTAAAAATATCAAATGGCTTATAGAAGCCTCTCAGCAGCACAATGTCAAGGACATCACTTGTAGGTGAGTGATCACAGTAATACGTATCGTTTACAGGACCTATCGCAATGATATCAGTTTTGCTCTGTATATACCTATATAATAGGACACCATTCTGATTATGACTTTTGAAGTTCCACTGTGAGTGCTTAGCATTCAAGTCTCCCGCCATTACCACTAGGATATTCCCAGAGAATAGCTCATCGAGTTCATCAACATCGATCTTATGCTTGGGAGAGTTGTAAAGAGTCAGGAATTTTGTATAACCAAGAGCAGTATCTGTGATAATAACAGAAACAACCTCCATTCCTGTATACATCCGAATGAGGTCTTCCCGATGCTGCATGCCTTTTTTAACGATAATTGCTGCACCTCCAGATGAGCACTGGATACTGGGAGTAACAATTCTATCTTTGCGATAGCCACAGTAGCCTGGGATTCTGAATTCTTGGCCCGGCTTTAGATGTTTCTCACAAACAAATGCCACATCTATATCCCATTTATTCAAATAGTTATAATACTCAATACGCCTACGGGGAAATCCCCTGGCGTTCCATGTGATGCAAAGAAGCTTACCACTGTTAATAATAGTATAGCTTCGATCAGCCATAATTTCTTTGTTTGCTCGTAAGAATTCCACCCATTTGTGTGTATTTTTTGCCTAATTCATTAAACAAATGGCATATAATGCCCAGTTGTTTGCACATGTCTTGTACGTCATTCATGTTAAAACTTTTATCCGTTTTCGAGACTATTGAGGCACGGGATGTCTCCGGAGTAACTTTAATTGGGACTCGTTTGACTTGCGGATATTTTGGGAGATTTTGTATAACTGGATGTGTGCTGTCCATCGCATCTTATACACTTTGGAGGATCTTGTCCTTTAACATTTGGGCAGTCTCGTGACTGGTGGTCTTTAGCACATTTGTTACAGCGAGGGCTTCAGTACACCCTAGAGATATATGACCAAATCGTAGGAAGTTAAAACATTGCAATGGACTCTTATTTCCATGGAACATTTCGATGAATACAGCTAAGGGTCCTATGCGAGAAACATTTCATAGAGTCTTGTTGTGCTCTATGTTCGCTAACATGACTTTGGATTTTTTAAGTCTAATCACGTTCTCCATAAAATAATTGACCTTTTTTAGGTCTTCCTTGAAATCGTCAAGGTCATAGGTCACGTCTACATTTCTTATAACGTATTTGAGGACTTTTTCCGATTTAAGTTGATGATGCTGAATCTGTAGCACGTTATCAACCTTTAGCCAGACACCAGTTTACTATGCGTTTCCTCATCATGACTCCTTATTTTGATCGTCTCTGCTCTGCTTGTGTACAGTAATTTGGTTAATCGCCACATGCTTTTGAATCTCACCCAGGATTTGCTTAATCGGCTGACCATGAGTACGTACCTACAGACAGTCTAGATGGCATCTGACATGGAATATATGGGGTCATTCCACCAATGAGACAACAACGCTGCTAATTGGTGGATTACAAAGAGCAAGAGGAGACAAAAACGGAGGCCAGGTGGCCAATAAAAATTATTAAATAATAATCTAATACCACAAATCCAATTATAGAAAAAAGAAAAAATACAAGGGCGAACAGACTAATTACCGGTCATCATGTAGATAAAAAATAACAGTGTATGAAAACTTAAGTGCAACCAGAACGCCTTTAATCACCATCCAAGGCACCCTGATGAGAGCAGCAAGGTACATCACAGAGTTTCTGCAGCCCGTATTACTTTCCTTTCTGCACACCATACCCGGCGCAGTCTTTCAGCAATATAAGGGCAGGCCGCACACGGTAAACACGAGCATGGCATGTCGGCATGATGTCAACGGCCTGCCATGGCCCGCCAGGTCCCCAGAACTATCGCCAATTGAGAACATGTGGAACATGGTGCGACATCATTTACGATCACTCCACAATCACCATGACCTGACACAGTAGGTTAACCAGGCCTGGGTAGACGTAACCCAAGATGATATTTACCACCTGTATGATCACCTGCAGCCGAAACAATGCTTCCTTGCCAGAGTTGGTGCTACAACCTACTGATGCCGCTTTCCGTTGGCCACTTTGTGCAAAAGACTGCACGTCTTGGCTCCATAACGTAATAAAGGTGTGTTCAGATGTATACCTACATTTTGGCTCATTCGGATAAATCCTTGTGGGTGGGGCAATTTCATTGCAAAGCATTGTATTTTATCAGCCCACTGGTGATGGCACTAGTGGTCAAATGATTGAAATGGTATCACTGGTCAACTTGTCGGTAACCCTTATTAACCATGACGAGCCTGGGTTCGGCCACTCTAGAGAACTTGCTGTAGCAGGAGCTCAATCAATATGAGGCCATCAATAGTGCAGTGTTATTTGCCTTGCACGTACACCAATTTGGCTTGAACATAAAACCTAAATTTATGCACAACGCTACTGCACAAGTTGGAAAAAAGAACCAGCAATCAAGGGTAAGTGTTACACGGAAGTTTTTTTAAAGTTAAAATGTTTTTGAATGATAAGAAAACTCAATCATAACATTTACGATGTAAGGAGAGATCTCTTTTTGTTCGAGATCGAGGCTATTTTTGTCTTTGTGGCTTATGCTTAGTCCATCTGGTGGCAGTTTTTGTAATAAAAAAAAAGAGCAATAAAAGATGGCTGCTTAACTTTTTTCCACGCATCTTACGACCTCGTGTAAGAATTTCTTTTCTAAAACATTCAGACCTGGTACATCACGCTTACATGGCGTCGTGAACAGGATTAACAATGTTCTAAACGGGACGACAGTGTTCCAGTGACCACAAAGAATCTAGAAAAGCCATCGATAACAAAAAGGTACGTGAACAAAAAAACTGAGAACAATGGATCCCGACGCTGAACTTATGCTCATGTTCATGCGTCGATGTTCGAGTGAAAAGATATTGACACAATTTTCTAGGGAGGTTTTAGTCCAAGAGGCGACTCGTAGAGGATTGAAGCCTCCTCAGACTGCTACAAAACGAGAAATAGCAGCCATGATTTGCGATGATAATCGCGCAACTTTCGACCCCCTTACGCCCGCTCCGACGACGGCAGCCTCCGACCCCACTACGCCCGCTCCGAAGACGGCAGCTTTCGATCCTCCAATGTTCGCCCCGAGGACAACTCTCGACCCTATGACGCAAGTTCAAACGAACACTCCTTTGGAAACAACGACTACTCAAGACTTCACGCCATTGGCCCCGACTTCGATCACAGAGACACAAGGACGACAACAATACCCGTTTCCCAGTCTGATTCCTGAACGACCGGAACCAGGTGAGACCCTAGAAACGTTTTACGCACGCCAAACCGCTGCAATGATGAATAGTTTCATACGAATGCAATGGTTACAATCGACCGCAACCAAACACATTGAAGTGAGAACCACCCCAGATGCGACTCATAACATTCCTATCTTTGTGGATGGTGACCAACAAAATGCAAGGGAATGGCTGCGTGATTTTGAGTGTGTTGCAGATAGAGAAAATTGGACACCGGAATTTCGAGTGACCCAGGCATTTTTCAAGCTAAATGGACGCGCAAGAGACTGGCATTTGAACGTAGGTGGATCGGAAATGCGATGGACCGAATGGAAAAATGCCTTCACTGAAGAATTTGAGCATCCATATTCATTTTGTGAATGGAAACAAAAAGTTGAGGATAGGAAACAAGGACAACGTGAACTCCTTTTGACATACTTACATTCCAAGTTGCAGCTCATTCGAAAAGCAGAATTCACTCTAAATGAAAAGGATCAAATACGTCTTTTAACCGAGGGCGTCAGGTCCGCGACATTACAACGATCCTTACGTGCCACTTCGAAAACGTTACAACAACTTTTTAGAAATGCCAAAGATGAAGAACCATACGACACAGAGGAAATGGAGAAACAAATCGCGAAATCTGTGAAACCAAAGAACATTCATAATGAACAAAACACGTCTCATTGTGATTCTACCCCATCGAAGGTCACTCAGATGAAGCCCAGGCAGGCTCATATCTTCAGAAGAGGAATGAAAAAAGATGAGGCTCTTTGTTTTAATTGTAATTTGATCGGACAAACCGAAAAAACGCTGAGGAAAAAACCTTTGAGTGTCCCCATCCGAAAACCGAAAAAACGCTGAAGGCTGAGGCAGCGCGACAGCTGAAGTCGACCAAAGCACGCGGTGATTCAAACGCAAACACTCAAGGACCCTCTGTTAAACCCACGAATTGTTTCCTGAAGACGAAAGACGATTGTGACGACTTGACCATAGTGGACGGTTTCATCGGCGACCAACCAGTATCAGTGATGATTGACCCAGGCGCCGCCATTTCGATGATCAACAAAAAAAAGATTCCACCCGGGGTACAAACACAAGTATGGAATGACGCAGTACCGATTAGATTATTAGAATGCATCTTCCACCCAAAAGAAATCGTATCTCTCACTATCAAGGTTGGCTCCGTTGAAACAAAGATGAACAATCTCGTAGTCATAAATCATCTACCCTACGACGTGCCTCTAGGGACTGACTGGAGACACGCTGCATTGGTAGAGTACAGAATTCACAGGAAAGGGGATGTGACTTTGTTTGAGATACCTCCCAACGAAGGACCAGAAAAAGAATCCAAACGCAGAAAAGACGTCTTGATTGTAGCTTTTCAAAAGACCATTCCAGTCTGTGAAGATCTTCCCAGTTCCCATGGCACACCACCCACAAACGTTGATTTCGTCGAGGTGATTCCTACCGAAGTCCAACCTATCGATGCAGAATTGCTGAACGAAATCGAAGATTAAGTTGAACAATCATGCTTAACCAGTCAAGAACACAAGAACCGTCTGAAGAACAGTTTGATAGACAACGCACTAGCTTTCACATACGGAGAACAACAGTTGGGATGCTGCCCCAACACGAAACATTCCATCCAGCTCACCGACAACGTTCCAGTAAACAAAAAAAACATACAGATATCCCATGAAGATATGAGAACTAATAAGAAACAAGTGGATGAATGGGTGAAGAAAGGAATAGCAAAGAAAATGACAGCGAATATGGATCACCAGTAGTTCATGTCCTACAACCGTTCCATCCCTCGACTCCACACCGAATAGCCGTTGACTATCGACAACTCAACAAAAAGACTGTTAGAAAAACTCTCAGTACGATGAGCATGGACGAAGTAATAGACACGATTACAGCCGACAAAGCTTGTATTTTCTCTACGATGGACATAAAGACCGCTTTCATGACAATTCGTGTACAAAACAGCGACCAACATCTAACAGCCTTTGTGACCCAAGACGTCAAGTACGAATTTCTAAGAATGCCTTTCGGATTGTGCAATGCCCCTTACACCATGACACTAGTCATGAACGAAACGTTTTAAGGTGTTAAAAACACCGTATTTTACGTGGATGATGTTGGTATCGGTGCGACAACAGAAGAAGAAGCCCTGAACTTGTTATTCGATGTCTCGAACCGAATCAGAATGAATGGATTAAAAATGTCTCTGCCAAAATGTCAACTGTTGAGGACCAGCGTCAACTTTCTAGGATTTGTCATAGACAAAAGTCGAGCTGAAACCCCGACAAAGGAATCCACCACCAACAATAACTGAATGTGCTCCAAAACATTTTAACACGTCGAACTCTAGTTTAGTCACTTTTATTTAGGTTTGCCTACTTTATTATATCACTAGTTTGTTATAACCTGAGTTCCATGTTTATTTATCATTAAGAAGAATAAGTTGAATTGAGACAATTTGAGTTAATTTTCCTATTTTAATTTATCTATGTTGATAATAATAATATATGTATATTTAAAAATTAGAGATTAAGTTTTAAAAGGAAGGTTCGTGTAAGGAGAGATCTCTTTTTGTTCGAGATCGAGGCTATTTTTGTCTTTGTGGCTTATGCTTAGTCCATCTGGTGGCAGTTTTTGTAAAAAAAAAGAGCAATAAAAGATGGCCGCTTAACTTTTTCCCACGCATCTTACGACCTCGTGTAAGAATTTCTTTTCTAAAACATTCAGACTCGGTACATCACGCTTACAACGACAATATAGCCAATTGTTCAAATGTAGTAGAGGGTGAATTAAATGAGATTTTCAAAAATCTTGATTGTGAAAATTTCCAAGATGGCAAAGTATTTATTTGATGATTTCATAAAGATGTAAAACTTCTTTTTAGTCAAAATAATCTATGTAACTATTTGTGTTGTTAAATAAAATTTTGAAAATTTTTTTAAAAAAAGACTTTGTGAAATTCTTAGTAAAATAAAATTTTTTCCTAGAGAAATCTAGTGAAATTTCATCATTAATCTAGTGATGGCGCTGTTGGAAAACTTGGCAACACTGAATTAACATCATAATGGGAACATCAAATACAAGTCGGAGCTAAAGGAGTGCTTCCTCTATCGTCTTTCACTCTTTCTGAATAGTCTGCTAACTTATTATCTCTAGTTACTGATCAATTTTAAAGATTTTCAAGAAATTGTTAAGTAATACGAATGCTCTTTTCTAATAAGCGGAAACTCCTATAAGCGGAGAATCTTACAAGCAGAGACTCTTACAAACAAAGACTCCCATAAGCGGATCACTTGCAGAAGCCAGTGTTCAATTCAAGCTCTTACAGTGCTGACGACTTCATTGACTACGTCTAAGATGGGGTTTCTGTCGAAGCTGGTTTGATTATTTAGAATGTTCGTGTCACAAGCTTTTATGCACCTTCTAATCTCCAGGGTTTCACATATTAGGATGCGTTTGTGGTCACGTTCATGTATGATTATGGTCATAATGTCCTAAATAGTTCCGAATGAGTGTTTTTGCTCCTTATTAACTGATTAGCAAAGGCCGAATTTCAATCATTATTAATCCACGATCTTCGGTGATCAGCAAACCGTACTTTGAAAGAACTTTTCGTGGATCCAATATAAAATGCCATACAGTTGGGACAAGTTAGTTTATATACACCAATAGAAGAATGTCCTCCCGATCATCATGTCGTTCTTTTGGATTGAGAACATACTTGCACTTATTTCTAGTCCGGAATGCTATCTTCAGGCCTTTGTTAAGAAACATATTGCTGATCCTGGAGGCCTATGTAAGTTAAAACCGCATACCGTTGGTTCTGGGAGGGCTCTGGTTGGTTATGCCGTGGTTGCTTGGTCCGGTTGAGTATAGATATGGTGACAGCGTCAGGAAAAGAATTTATTCTTCCCATGCCGAATGTTAATTGTATTTCATCGCGTCTGTCTTCAGCAGGGATGGGATGATTGAGCGCCCGATGGAAATGGTAACTGAGAGCTGCGGCTTTTTGTTGCAGGGGATGATTGGAGTCAAATCCAATAATGTTGTCAGTGGTAGTCGGCTTACGGAACATAGTTGTAAATAAGTCGTTTGTTGGAGTAATCTCTTCGTATAGTCAAGTCCAGGAAATTAATGGTGCCTTGATTTTCTTCCTCCATGGTGTATGCCATTCTCTGAAGAAATTCATTGAATACGTTTAAGATAAGTTCTGCGCTGGTCTTAGATTCATCTAGGATGATGAAGATGTCATCAACGTAGCGTGCGTAGAAAACGATGTGTTTCTTTTCAATTAAGGGGAAGACATATTCGGATTCCAGATCCTATAGGAATTCTTCTGACATCGTGGCAATGACAGGTGAATCCATGAGGACACCACTTGGCATGGAGTAAAATCCATTATCAATAAAAAAGGAATTTTGCTTGCGTAGCGTTTTTAATGCTACGGATATATCCGTGTAAATACCCCCTGTCAACTTTGTTTGTTGACAGCTGTTTGTCTATGAT
>JAHWFO010002063.1:1249473-1299337 GCA_023313115.1 Rhysida immarginata
CGTTATAAATACTCAGCATGTTCTATTCCAAGTCAGTTCTCTCAAGTTCTCTCGAGGTGCTCCTTGGCTGCTGAATGATGAAAGCAAAGCTTTCGAAAAGCGCTTACAGACTCAGGTTGTATTTTTTCATTTTATTTTCGGTCTTTTTCTTTTTGTTCATTTCCTGTTTCGTTGTGGAAAAAGAGTTTTATTTTATTCTCAAGTTAATCATCTGCATTATCCACATAAGATTTCTAGACAATTTAAATATATAATTAACCTCTCTGTGAGGTCCGTGCATCCAAGCGAATTCTCCTCTTCAATTCATCTTGTACCAACCGACTCACTGTCTCTCTGATGAAGAAGAGAGGTGCTGATGACGAACAAGGCTTCTTATTCTAGATGTCTGGCGAGCGGAAAGTGCACTTGGCCTACCAGATCTGGGTGCCTTTCTATGTTTATCTGGAATTTGGAGAAATTTATTAACAGCTGACTTGGAACGTCGAATTTCTTTCGTAATTTCAGATCCAGACTTTCCACATCCCTTAAAAACAAAAATTAGCCCTCTTTTATACTCTGAAAGATGTTTCACTTTTGGCATCTCTTATATTTCTGTTATATTACACAAAAACTGTGGAGTATGCTCTCATATGACGTGGCTGTATACTTTCATCATCTTAAATATTCCTTTCAAATAATAAAATATGCAAGAAAATGGACGACTCTAAACTTTTTTCCATCTTGCAAGAAGGTAAGTTGTCGTAATGGTTATTAATTTGCATTTGATTCCTTATTCGTTGTTAAGTGCTCCTGGAAACAACGTTTTATATCATCTAATTCACGTCTATAAAATAGCAACAACATCAGCGTGGATTTGCTACGTTTATTTGCATTTTTAATCACGGCTCAATACTTTTTTCCAGCACCTTAAATTACCTCTTGTAATAAACATGTTTATTACTCAAAAACTATTACAGATTTCAACGTGATTTTTTTCATTTACAAAGGAAAACTCAAAAGGTTTCCTTGCACGCCTTAATAAATTTTAATTTGCCCCCCATTTATAGCGTGAAGGACGTCAAAATGAAACTCGTTTTCTTTCCATGATCGGGCTGGCATTTCGGGGGTGATTTCAATGACTGTTGTAATTATTCTGTTTTTAAGAGTTTCAATGTCATCAACGTTGGTCTTGTACACTCTGTCTTTCATATATCCCCAGAAGAAAAAGTCCAGAGGGTTTGCATCGGGCGAGCGAGGAGGGGGCCAAGGGGTTGGCCCATCCCTTCCAATCCACTGTCTTGGAAAGTTATATCAAGGCACTGCCTAACTTGCAAGCTCCAGTGAAGAGGTGCTACATCTTGTTGGTACACTAGGCTGCAGTTCTTCCACCTGTGGATTCAGGTCGTTCTCCAGCATATCTAGGTTGGTTGTAGCGGTAACGGTGTCTTCATCGAAAAAGGAAGGTCCGATTACTCGATCATGCATTAAACCACACCAAACATTAACCTTTGGGTTGTTGCGTGCCTGCTCCCTTGGAACATAGGGGTTTTTTGAGCTCCAAATGCGGCAGTTGTGTCAGTTTACTTGTGTCCGGAAGTATGGAATGTTGCTTCATCAGAAAACAAAATGTCCTCAAGGAAGGTGGGATCATGTTTGAATTTTGGAGTATATCCTCAGCAAACTTCTTGCACTTTGGTTGGTTATCTGGCTTCAGATCATGCATCATCTGGAGTTTGTAGGGTGTAAGACGAAGGCGGTGCTTCACTATTTTATGTACGGATGTCATTGGCATATCCAGCTGAAGATTCGCTAGGAGAAGTGATTTACGGGGACTACAATGAAACACCTCCCTGGCATTTTCTACTTTCTGTGGTGTCTCTGAAGGTCTACCAGCATCGTTTATGTATAACAGGCTGCCAGTGTCTAAACATTATTCATGCCATAGCTTAATTGACTTATAATATGGAGGATCCTTTATAAATTTTGTTTTGAACATTCTCTGAATTGTAATCATTAACTGAAATTCCGCTAGCCATAACATGCATTGAGCTGGAACACTCGCTACTGTTTACTGCGTCTCGCGAAAATTGGAATAACGGGCCAACAATGGTACTACTTGCCTTGGGGTGGGTTTTGAGTTTTTCTTTGTTACTAAAAAATTACTTTAAAGTCTGTAACAGTTTTTGAGTAATAAACATATATAATGCGGAAAATAATTTAGAAACACCATGTATATCAAACAAATAGTAACAAAGATATAAAAGCGGTTATTAATTACTGTTTTCGCCAATTGTTATTTTAGACTCAAGTTTTTTTACTCATTGATTTAGAAACTCCTATACTCTCTTGCCCGATTCGAAACTCCCGTTGTTCAGATGTTTCAAATGCCCATATGGCTTTTTCTGTTTTATTTGCAGAGGTTCTCTGACCAATACTTATTCTTTCTCTTTCCTTTCCAGACACATAAATTTTTGCCAGTTGTCTGGAAGTTTTTATAGGGAGCTGAAGGGAGACACGCATGACTCCTTTGCCTCATCAGTAGATGCTGCTTTATTAATGTTCTGTCACTGCATTATCATTCTATGCTCATTATTAATAATTATTGGAAACGAGCATTCAATCATCGCATTATCAGCATCTCCGTTTACAAAACATACACATTCCTACATAATATAGTGAAAATGTAATTTTATAAAATGTTTTGATGTGATGTTTCCAAGAATTATTAATAATGGTCATGAAATGATGATGCAGTGACAGGACATATATAAGTCAGTGTCTATTGAAGAGGCAAATGAGTCAGATGTGTCTCACTTGAGCTCCCAACATGACCTTTTCCCCTTCCCTTGTCTTCCACTTCGTATGCTTCCGATCATGAAATTTTTTATACTTTTTATTGGCCTATTCGATGTGTCTTTGAGCCTGTAGTAATAACCTTTGTAATTTTATTACGACATCCCTTTTCCGTTTCTTCTTGCTCTTAATTTTTTCCTACGGGGTATGGCAGGCGAATTTCACATCCGAGATCCATAAGATAAGGAGAGCAGTTGATGGCTTCAGCTATGGTGGCTTAAATGAGATTTCGGCGAAGGTTAGATATTCGTCCCAGTCGCTCCAATCTGCGTTCATATAATTCCGAATCACTTGAATTACTGATTGCATCCTCTGTTCTGACTGCCCATCGGTTTGTGGATGGTAGGCGCTAGACCAACGGTGTTCGATGTTTAGCAGCTTAAATATTCCCCTCTAAAAACCAGAAATGATGATGAACCGGAATCCATGAATCTTGAATATTGGTCTATGAGCACTTTTGCTGTTTCTTCTGCCGAAATTCTAGTCGTATATGGGATCAATCGAATACGTTTGGTTCATTTATTAGTAATGGTTAGTAGGGAATCATAACCGTTCTTTGTGGTCGGCAAAGGTGAGATGAAATCGATCGTAACTATTTCCCATCTTTCTTTAGGTATGGGTAAGGGCTCCAAGTGCCCAAAAGGTAATGTCCGTAGTGCTTTATTAGTTTGAGAGGACTTGCATGTTTTTATGTGATCACTGATATCCTTCCTCAGATTTCTCCAGTAATAACATTGGGAAACTTTATATAAAGTTTTTCGCAATCCCAGATGGCCTCCGATAGGTATATCGTGGGCCTCAGCTAACACCAATGGTATTATGCTCTCAGTACGCAGGATTACTAACTGTCTTCTTTAAACAGTTTTTCAGATGTTGGGCCATGACTTTCGCTTCTCCTGACGATTTCTATTTCACTTCTTTTGACCTTCGAATAATATCACTAGCACCTCCCCCTCACATTCCTGAGTATCAATCCTTGAAGTGCGTTTCGAGAAATCGTCAACCTTGGTCCGATAACTTGAAAAAGAACAAAAAGAACACACATAAATTTTTGCAAAGTTATTTTTCTTCAGTGGAAGCAATTTAAATTCCGTGGCATTGCACTGCTTGCTAGCCAAGCATCTCGCCCTCTCTTTCACGACTATTAATTTTTACGTAAAGCAAAAATAAATATAGTTAAATTTGCATACGTTGTGGAAAGAGAAAGGAGGAGGACGGAAACGTAAGATAAATTTTCAAAAGGAAAGTTTAATTACTTTTCCAATTTAGTGGATTTGAAATACAAAGTTCTAGGTTCATTAATATGTATATTAACGGAGAAAGATCCAGTCCGGTTGTGGTGGTCGAACATCGGCGATGAAGTCGTCAATCTTCCGAGTGATAAGGGCTGGTGCAAACCCTCGTAATGGAAGGCTGGCCTCTATGGTCACTTGGGTCCATAACGGGAAAAATATCGGCCTGGGGTGGGCACCGTACTTTCCAAGAACGGTGACCCTATCTGTTTTCGAATGACACTCTGGGCGACTGGATTAAGGAAAGAGAAAAACGAGATTAATTCAGTGCCTATGCTTGTATTTCCAGGAAACAAAGAAATGAAACTCTTTTAGCATTTAACTGAATGATGGAAGTTTAAATACTAGATTTAGAAGAAAGCTGAGCACTTGAATACCTAAAGAAAATCTAGGTGTCTTAACTAAGTCTTTAGCTTTCACACAGAAAAGATATGAAATCATAACCCTATATGATCCTAAGGCAGCCCAGCTTGGCTCGCGTTGAGAGGTCTCTTTCCGGCGCACGCTTGCAGTGCCTAGGGCATCGATACCTGCGTCAGCTGGGGTGCTTGTTGCGTTGGCATCGGTCTCAGGGCGAATATGGCTAATCTCCGTATCGGATAGCAAAGTTCATATCACAATGCTTAGCAAAAATTTGCTGGTAGCTGGACCCCTAGCAGTCGACGGGTTCGCCGGGGTGTGGAACGTCTCTGCTGTCGCTTCCTCATCGGTTCGGCAACCAGGCGGGCGTCTCCGCATCGGCGTTCAGGACTTCGCTTGACGGGGCTAGTAAGGTGGGCATTAACTCTTCGGTTATCGTATCACCTATAGCATCTCCAGCATTTGTGACATTTAAAGTCGCTCGTCCCCTCTCGATCCTCGTCGAGTTTTTCCTTCGGCCATGGATCGAGGTTTGGTTATCGGGCCGTTTTTCTTCTCTTAAGTTGCTAATAGAAGAATTGTAAAATCTCCGATTATTATCAAATAAAAGTAACTCACTTGCCTGTCAAAACTGACGAGAATGTCGGTGTGAATGTGACCGATCACTCGAAAAGTTTCCTGGGCTCACTGTACCCTTATCGGAGCTCACACTTGCCAAAGTTGGCGGTTCGACTTCTCCGTCATTGCTCGTAGTGGTTCCTCCATTTTACCGGGCAAGGGCTTCTAGGGGCAAAGTTCCGAAAAGGCGTTGAAGAAATGCGGCCTCTGAAGTGGCATCGAGATGGGTCCTCTTTCTTTCTCCGTTCGTCAACGGCACCAAACGCTTTCTGATTCCTCCTTCTCCGTCTTGGCTTTTTACTCTCTTTATTAATAGCCTTTCTTGCATGTTATGTTTTTTATCCAATAGATGACCCAATTCCTCTTTCCTGCCTTCCTCGCCCGATCTATTGTTCTTTGCAAGTTGTTAGGTTTTTACTTTCTACCTTTTTCCTTCATCTGCTTCCTACTCTCCCTCTACTTTCATTCAAAGTTGGATCGCCGATTTTTTTTCCTTTCTTTTTCCATCGGCGATCTGACAATATGTTGTGATAAAATTAACACAGTTCCGTATTTTATTGTAAAATATTATCTCATTCATTTAAGCCTAGCCTTTTATTCTATTGCTTGTGCATCGTCGTCCGTTTCCTCACTTGCATTGTTGTGGAGCTTTGCTTCTGACCTCTTCGTTTTCTACATTTTTGTGACTGTTTTGCAGCTTTTCCCACTAGTGAGCGCCTGCGTGTCTGGACCTAATAGTAAACGATTTCGTCTTCTAGCCAATCAGGAGCGACCTGTGTTGTGGGCACGTTTCAAACTGGTGCCAGAATCCTCCAAAGATTCAATTCGGAAAAATTAAAAATTGTATATATGGTTCCGGAATTTGCATTATGGTTACAGTCAGTCCAGCAAGAACATCATGCTGCAGGAGAGATGAGAAGATACACCTGACAACAGCCCCGCAAGAGTAGGAGATGCCGTCCCTGTGGAAGCAAAGGCCAATGTGACCTAAACAGTTGGGTTGCCGATCCATCTAGGCCTAACGTCTGCTCCCCTTTGCCCTTCTGCCGAAGCCGTCGTTGTGGATGCGTCTGCGGTCTGCTGGTTCTTCATGCGTTTCTTCCCATGGATGGACACTGCCAGCGAGCGTACATCGACTGTGACCTGTGCTTTTTCTGGTCGGAAACCAGCCTGTTTGGTTTGGACTCGTGATTGGTAGTGTGCTTGTACTTGCGGTGGAGTGGTGGCCCGTCAATGTCTCTCCAGGTGATAGGAACTCTCTTATTTGTACTTATAAAATTGTTATTGGCTACGGCTTAATTTTTGTCTTTACATTAAATGCGTTATTTGTATTGTTTGCTTTTTTATGGTAGCTGAGGTGGGAGGCTTTTTTGTATTTATTAATGGAGAGTGTTGCTGCTCTTTTTGTTTGTAAAATTTTTTTGAGCCACAATTGTTTGTTTTGTAGCTACCAAAGCTTTGAATGTAATTTTATCTGAGTTGTCTTTAGTTTGTATGTGTCACTTTTCTAGACACGCATAGAATTCTGAGGTGGGAGGCTCATGTTTGATAGTGGGGTTAGGCCTGATAGTAAGTTGTTATTGGAGACCTTCACTTGGGAAGGTCTATTAATTTTAGCACTTGAGTGAAGCAGGTGCGTGTCACTCGTTGCACTCTTGTTAACAATGAGTCATTTGGGACTCAATGGTAATCCGTGTTGATTCCAAGTGGACATAGGAAGATGTTCAGGAACGCAATGTAGTATTTATTTCACTTCATTTTGAATGTGAGTTGGGTGACTTGTTCACCAGGCTGCTTTCATGCTTGTTTAGTTTTGTAGGCCTTGTTTTGTTGAACCATTGTATATAGCCTCAATTTTGTTTGTTTATTGTAGAATAACCATGCCTTGCAGTTGTTATTTTTTAACGGGGGATTTAGTATTTATTTAAATGTAACTCTTTCGACTTATTGTAATTAGAACATTTTAATTGTAGTCTCATGTTGATATGTATGGAATTTTACTTTTTGTAACTTCTACTGGAAGTTGTCTATAGTGAGCATTATCTGGGATTTTTGAGTTTTAACTTTTGTTTGAGATATTGTGAGTTGTATGTATTTCAGTGAGGTAAGGAGCTATTTTTTATGATGTTTTGCTTTTGGACTCTGAACTTTAGGGTTACCATATTCCTCTCTTCAAAAGGAACATACAGCACTTTGTGTGCCCATTTGTTATTCATAATTTATCCTGCTCCTCTTAATTCTGTGTATTTATTTATCAAACCTCACTTATTTATTCATTATCTTGTATTTTAACTGTATATTCTTGTCATTTGAATAAAGATCACATTCTTTAAACTCATGGTCTGACTCCTCCTTTCTTGGTGAGTGTGAATCCCACACTTTGGGATTATTCCGAGCAACGCCGGATCCTCTGCTAGTATCTATATATATAAAGAAGGATGTTTGTTCGTGGGTAGGCTTGTTTGTTTTTTATAAAATTTTACAGTTTTAATCCGATCATCATGAAATTTTGCATACTTGACTATCAAGCATAAGAAAAGTCGCTGTCTACCTCAGATTTCGAAAAAATAACAATTATTGATGATAAATCGATATTTATTATGATGGCAAGGCAAAGTTTATGCAACAATAGCCATCAACAATGGTATCACACGCAATTCACAAACACTCTGCATGGAGCAACAATATATATCTCATGACCAACAATGCAAGGCAAAGTTTGTGCAATTTAGATAAGTTTCAATTTGCAACAATGCATAGAATTTCTGTTATTCAGTCTTTCAGAATTGAGAGTTCTTAGTACTTACAATTATTTGAAAATCTTTAAACATGACCAGTAACTGGAGATAATAGAGACTATTGAGAAAGCGTGAAAGATGACACAGGAAGCAGTTCTTTAGCTCCGTGCTGTATTGAGCAAATAGTAAGCATGCCAATATAAGAGTCTGCGACTGCTATAATACAAAAAGTGATGAATCGCCAAGTTTTGCTTCAAGACGTCGAGGACAGAGTGGGAATTGCAAGAATATCAAGTGCATATCTAAAGCAAGATTACGTGACTAAGAAATTATTTAGGCTAGCTGTGGCATACATGGAGAGGTCCATCCAGTGAGTGCATTTAAACAATTATGTTTCGAATTTTCATTAAGATTATTTACTCTTTTAATTCTAAGCGTTTTCATGTGTTTATTCCTAAGATATTGCAAAATTTATTAAATAAAAAAAAGCTTCCGTGCCACGCCGTGGTTATCACCTAGCTTATTTGGTGCATAGCAGATCCAAACATTTCATAAAAATAAATTTTGACCATATTCTGTGAGAATATGAATATTTTGGAAATTCTGCAGCTAAAACAGAAGGCTATATGGGCATTGGAAACATCTGAACAACGGGAGTTTCGAATAGAGCAAGAGGGTATACGAGCTTTTACGTCAAGGGCAAGAAATAATTGGGTCCAAAAATTGAGCTTCTACAGGGTGTTTCAGAAAGGACTCCCCAACTTTGAAATGACATAACTGTATAACAGTGAGAGACAGAAAGGTGAAACAAGTGGTACGCTGGACAGACAGGTATGGAATTTCTGATACACGGGTTTGCAAAAATAGTTCCAATATTGACTAATAGATGGCGCTACAAGCAGATGAAGCTTGAAATAGTACTCAGAAGTACAGAAAGTTCATTCGTCAGTCTTGTTCAGTGCTGACACATGTGACTTTTTTTTGTGGGGCTATTTGAAAGACACTGTTTACTCTAGGAGTCCGCAAACGTTGGAGCAGCTTGAACAATTCATCTGTGAGGCTTGTGTATCCATTTCAGTAGAGACATTGCAACGTGTGACTTCGAACTTTATCCTTCGGTTACGTAATGTTATTGCTGTGAAAGGTGGCCATGTCGAAACCATTGTAATGTGATTGAACATCTTTTCATGTAGCACACTTTCATACACTATTTAAAGGACACTGCTTTGTGACTACAACGCCCTCTAATGTCCAATATTGGAACTATTTTTGCAAACCGGTGTATCAGAAATTCCATACCTGTCTGTCCAACATACCACTTGTTTCACCTTTCTGTCTCTCACTGTTATAAAGTTATGTCATTTCAAAGTTGGGGAATCCTTTCTGAAACACCCTGTACATCCAGTGGTGTTCGCTGGTGGTGAAGATGGACATGGTTTTAGAGAGTTTAAACAAAGTCCCGGCATATCACAAAATTCCTGTTTTTCGGATTTTTCGTAGAATGGATAGTCACTTCGCTCTGTGTTGGATTGATTAAGTTATTATTTAACCAATTTGGAGTTGTAATTTACTTTTTGGAGATCCTTCTGTTTAACTACAAGTGTAATTATTCCAGTCAATGCCAGGTCCTCTGCTATTTAAACAATGAAAAGCAAAAATAAAAAAAAATAAATAAATAATTTTTTTTAACATAACAATTATATATGTGAAAATAGTTTTATCTAATGATTCAGGCCGTTATTGTTAAAAATATTTGTTATTAGCTCATGTTTAAAAAAGAGAAATACGTTTTTACATTAGTTGTAAAATTTTTAAAATTTTTCACCTTAGATGTTTATAGCATTTCTCGTAAATTTCTAATAATTGATGCGTTAATAAAGTAAATAAATTTTAAATAACAGTTCTATAAAGCCAATACTTGAAATTTGAAAACTATAATAAACAACATATAACGATATACTAAATTTTATTTAAAACATGAAATGCAACATTACAAAACATCATGTAATGTTAACGCAATGTTATATAATGATTGTTGTAATTACATATATGAAGTTTATTTTGAGGTAATTTGAATAATTTTTAATTGATTGAATAAATTAAGTCCAGTATATATATATATATATATATATAATATATTCTACTAGTTTTGAAAATAACTTAATAATTTTGAATTTACAAATGTCATAAAGTCTACTAGTCCAGCTCAGCTGCGACGTTTTCCATTTTGGGTTTCAGCCTGCGAACTCGAAATACTGTCGTCTAGACGTTCGAAGGTCGTCTCTATCCAATGGAAGTTTAGGAAATACAAGTGAGTGTTGTGTCTTGGGATCCAATATTTCGGAGAATGAACTTTGACCACTGTCACCACTACACAAGCAACCTATGAAGGTTTGTCGACCGTGTGTGGAGAGCTGTGAGAAATAGAATGCATATATTAAACAATGTTCGCTCACAAGTAATTGGAGAAGATAAATCAATGACTTTTTTATATATTAACAAGTGTGATGTCTTAATGATGCTATGAATACCCTTAGAAGGAGGCCACGAATCCAAGCGCAGACATCCAGCAGGGCACCCCGCAAAAATACCGGCTATGTTGGTTATTGGGAATGTCATTTCTAGGGAATCGACTTCCCACGAGAGAAGATCAGAGCTGTCTGCAAAGGTACGGCTGGCTCGCTGATGACCTAGAGTGGCTGGGATGTGGCGTAGCAACGGAACCTGATCCGTAGATCCAATGTGATCCACGCAGAAGGGGTCAGTTGCACTTTGTAGGATGATTCGTTCAATTGCGGCCTTTATTCCTTCTTTCTTCTCTTTTTCTTTTTCTCTGAAAATACAGAATCAATTCCATCTAAAGCTGTTTTTTTAACCGAAACAACGCTTATTTCCTTATTCGAAGTTTTTGTCACTTCTGCTGGTTCCTTGAAATATTTCTTTTTCCTACTGCTGCTTTGCTTTCTATGTTTCTCTTCATAAAATATTCTTGTTTTGTACTTTCCTTCAGCTTCCTATTTCTTTGCATATAAATGACTTCTTCTAGCTTTTTTGGTTTATTCTTCTCTTCTCTTGAAGCATCTTTCAGGAACTTGCTGTTACTTTCTTACTCTTCTATCCTCACTTCTAAAATTGCTATTCCATTGAATATTTTCCTTAACATTTTTGAACCTGGAAAAGCCATTTTCGGTTTCTGTATCAAAATTATCATGAAATGCACACAGCTCGAAATTTAAAACAATAATGTTAAAACATTTTATCACTTTTATCACCAATTTTTTTATATAATTTAGAAACCTTCCTTTAAATTATCTGTTTAATAGTAGGCACATGCAAACATTAAAAGTTTAATAAAATAATATTTATAACATGCTGCTCTCATAATGAAGAGCATTGCAACTCGACAAATAGCGATGTATATCTGATTTTATAAAAAATTATCTTATCTCAAACTGCTTGTATAATTCAACCCCTACATTTATTTTCCAGCAACAGGCTGAAATATTTATCAGATTGTAATAAAATAATGATATTTAGACTTACTTAGAGCAGTTGAGCATAAAAGGAGAATGTTTTCATATTTCGCACGCACTGATACCTCCATTACACAATGCCGCAGCCCAAAACGGGAAAAACCAATTCAAAAACCAGCCAAAGATACTCCTGCTTTCAATGTCTTAATTATTTTTAAAGGGAATTAGAAAACATTATAGTATTTCGATAAAAAACCGAGCCCTCGCACTCGTCCCCCCCCCCCGGCGGGGGGGCACTTTTGGCTGTGCTGTTGCATTACGTCATCAACCCCGCTAAGAGAGAACAAAGGAAACTTGAACTTACTATTTTCGCCGTTGATAATTATGGTTCAGGTAATGAACCATTTTGAAAATGAATGTAATCGAATTAATGTCACGTGCTCTATTGGTACCCTAATGACACCCTCCAAAATTTTTAATCATAAGATCTGGCATGTATTATATCAAATGACTTGGAATGAGCTGTCATGAATGACTATAACGTAAAATTAATGATAGTCCGAATTAGTTTCAAGGAACGTGGTTTACTGGAACCATTCTTGTTTAATGGAACCATTATGGATCATTGGAACTTTCAATGCTAACATATGGCATGTAATATATCAAACGACTTGGAATGATGTGTCATGAATTAATATAACTTAAAATTAATAATAGTCCAAATTGGTTTCATGGAACCTGCTTTAGTGGAACCATTACGGTTCATTGGAACTTCCAATGCTAAAATATGGCATGCAATGTATCAAACTACTTGGAATATTATGTCACGAATGAACATAACGTAAAATTAATGATAGTCAAAATTGATTTCAGGAAACCTAGTTTAGTGGAACCATAATAATTCTTTGGAATTTTAGTGCTAAAATATGGCATGTAATATATCAAACGACTTGAAAATCCACCCATTTGTGTGTGCTTTCGGTCAAAATCATATACGTTTTACAAAAGTATGCATGAAACAGTAAATCCACACATTTGGGTGATTTCGGTGAAAATCATGAACGTTGCCAAAAGTGTGCACGAAACTGTAAATCCACACATTTTGGTGACATTTGGTAAGGATGTGTCATGAATGAATAAACGTAAAATTAATGTTAGACGAAATTATTTCAAAGGTAAGTCATGTAATGGTATCTTTATGGCCCATTACAAACTTACAATGTTAGCATAGGGCTGTTTAAAAAAATAGTTCCGCGGCTGGTTTAGTCTAACCTTTGGGTAATTGGTTTTGTTATTCCTTAATGGTTTATTAATACCGAAAGGTGCTTTATGCTATTAGTGTCTGGAAACGTTTCTGTCTGTCTATCCGTCTACCAGTGTGTCTTTAACTCTATCTCCTCCGTGGCTATGAAAGATTTTCAAAATCTGTTTTCGTCAGTCGATGAATATGGTTCATGGCATGAACCAATCACAAATATTATCTAAATCAGTTCACTGGCACATGCACTAATGATACCTCAATTTTCCCGATAAGCAATTTTCAATGGGAAGAGTATTAATTAATATATCAAACAAATCGTAGTGACAGAAGTGGGTTATTCATTACTATTTTCGTCAGTCGATAAATATGGTACTTGGCACGAACCCTTGACATAAATTTGGACAAATTGTACCTTCACGACACCACCAAGCAATTCGGACACGTGCACAAATGGTACCTTTAGGACCACACCAAGCAATTTTCAATGGAGAGGTATATTAAGTGCGCGTGGACCCATACTTGATAATGAAAACTTTCACTTATCTGACACTTCACTACTTTCATTGGAAGGACGATGATCTCCACTCGCTGACTCCATCGATGGTCAATATCGCTCTGCTCGGTTCCACGTGCTTTTGCCCGACGGCTGATCAGCTCTGCTCCACTGAGGTTGTCGCACTCCTCCGCTCTCACGCCGTGCTGCATGCACTTCCGCTCGGTGGGCTGCTCCTCTGGAGTCGTACCCTAGGATCGTGGCTCTCCTCTCGTCATACAATTTTCGGGCTGGTCGTAGCTCAGCTTCATGTTAGCTACCTCTCAGCATTTACCTGGTCACTGCCGAGTCCCGTGCAATAAAAAATAACTTTTCATTTCCTTCTCCCTTCGCTACCGTGAATCCCTTGACCCTGATTTCTATTGTTCCTCTCTGTTCGTTCCAGGAATTACATTCCGGCATTGTCGGTTGCTCTGGCAACGCCTTTCACACCCTTCTCCTCATTGTCTCCAAAAGTTCACACTTGATCTCGGATTTAATCCTTACGTTAGGCCTAGCCTGCTATCGATCTCCAAATTTGATCGGTTTCTTATATATATAAAACTTTTTAATTCTCTGCTTCATAAAATTACAAACTATAAAATTGCTTTATATTGTGTCTCACTCCTATATTTGTATTACACTATTACAAACTACCATTAACACAATTTACTCTTCTTTCTGAGTGTATCTTTTTGCTTTCTTTCTGTTCGATCTCCCATTAATTAGATCTTTCTATTCTATCCTATCTGTTTTACTATTCCATCACTTATCTTTCTTCCCTCGGCTAGGAATGGTTTTCTTTTCTACTAACCTTATTATTCCCCTTTTATCGTTACCCTTACTAACATTACATTTATTTTTCACTGCTGTGTGTTCACCATTATCTGTTTTCAAACTAACACAAACATGTGAGCTACAGTTTTCATGTTTGTAGTGATGGGACGTGTGGAATATCAATTACGATATTACGCACGTGTCGTCACAGAGGCCTACCCTTACCCAAAAAATAAAATTAATCTCCAATAATTTTCATCATACGTTAACATCACCAATCTGAGGGTGCGTCGCTAATCGGACGATGGCCAGAGACTCCTACCGGGCATTTTCTACTCATCACACACCCTCATCTAGCTATTCTCTTATCCTGGCGCGGTTGCGTTCTCTGTAGTTTGGGGGGTGTGTTCGCGGTCTTAGCTCATATGCGTCAGGCGTCAGTGCTCTCGGGTATAGTCCTTCCCTTCTCCTTAGCTGTGCTCGGCCTGGCTCCTTGCTACCTGTGTCTTCTTCTTCCTGATCAGACATATATGGGTCTGCCGTCGTTTCCTGGGGAGTTGCTACCGGCGTCTGCTGTAGGCGGGGCTGTTGCCCGCTTGGGATGTATTTTTTTAAGCGGTCGACATGTACTGTCTGGGTTTTCTGTCCAGTTACACTCTGTATTTCGTAATTGACCTCGTTCAGTTTTCTTGTGACCTTGTATGGACCCAGGTATATGTATGCGAGCTTTCTTTTCCTACCGCCTTTGCGCAGGAGCCACACTTTATCTCCCACCTGACAGTGGTCTGTCAGCCGCCTATCACCATTGATCCTGTCTAGTTTTTGTTTGCGTTGCCTTTGACTGACTTGCTGCGCAATTTCTCTCGCTCTGGCTAATCTCTCGGTTAATGCTGATTTATACTGTTTATAGTCTGTTTCCTGGGTATCATCTTTTAGGTGTTGGCTGCCCAGGGTTACAGAGTCAAATCCATACGTGAGGTAGGCTGGAGTTTCACACAGGTTTTCATGGGTGGCAGTTCTTATCGAGAATAGTGCTGCATCCAACATCTCCACCCATTCTCTGGGGTGGTTCTGGCATAGTGTTCTCAGCGTTTCAACCAAAGTTTGATTCAGACGTTCGCATATTGCATTGGACGTAGGGCGGTATGCTGTTGTGGGTCTGTGCGCTACTTTGAGATCTTGGTACATCAGTTGGAGGACCTCAGACATGAAATTCTGGCCCCGGTCCGTGACGATTGTTTCTGGAATGCCATAACGGCAGACTATATTGCGGAAGAGTGCCTTAGCTATAGTTGTTGCTGATGCTTCCCTTAATGGAACGGCCTCCGGAAAGCGAGTGAACGCGTCTACCATCACTAGTATGTATTTGTGACCATGTCTCGATGTTTCCATCGGCCCGATGATATCCATGGCAATCGTCTAGAAAGGCCTCGTCGCGTTCAGTCCCTCCTTGTATGGTGCTCTGCCCTTTTTTTGCTTGGAGCGCTGGCAAGTCCTACATTGTTGGACATGTTGCTTGATGTCTTTAAACATGCCGGGCCAGTAATATGTGCATTGTACCCTATTGTGGGTTTTCCATATCCCACCATGGCCTGCTATGATGCTGTCGTGCGCATCGCTGATCACCAGTGTTCTCATGTTTTTCCCTACACATATTCTCTGCCTGTCAGCTCCCCTGTGGTCTTTGTCTAATCGCATAAGCAGCCCTTTAATAACCTATACAAGACCTGTTGATGGGGGTCACCCTCTTGTGTGCCCTGTGATCCGTTTCGCTTGGTTCGCTGGATCCACGGGTCCGTGTGCTGCGCTCGCAATAATTCACTCTCCCAATGTCCTTCATCCACCAAAAGCGCCGTCACCTCCTCGCACCTGGTCTGGCGTGACAGCATGTCCACGACGGAGTTCTTCTTCCCGTCGATGTGAGCTATAGTAATGTTGAACTCCTCAATCTCGAGTGCCCAGCGCAGTATTCGCTGGTTTGCTCCGCGCATCCCTTTCATAAATTCCAGCGGTTTATGATCCGATATTAAGTGCACCTGGTATCCCAGGATTATATTTCGAAAATGTTTCAGTGCTTTGACTATTGCCATAGCCTCCTTTTCAATGACGCTGTACCTACATTCCGCCCCATGGAACTTGGCGCTGTAATATGCTATTGGCTGGTACCCTAGCGCGTTCTTCTGTTGCAGGACTGCCCCCATTGCTTCATTGGATGCGTCCGTGTGAATGTAAAATGGGCGAGAATAATCGGGCGACCCCAGCACCGGTGCCGTTGTCAACGCGGCCTTCGCTGCTATGAACGCTTTTTGGCACTCATCCGTCCACCTGAATTTGTTTGTTTACCTGGTGAGGTTTGTGAGCAGTACAAACAACCCTGACAAATGGGGAATGAATTGCCTATAGAAATTGACCGCGCCGAGGAAACTGCGTGCCTGTCGTACAGTACGCGGTGGCTGAAGTCGAAGGATAGCCTCCACGTTTCCTTTGTCGGGATATATTCCGTCTCTACTGACTTCGTGTCCCAAGTATCTTACTTCTGGTTTGGCGAGTTGGCACTTTTCGCGGTGCAATTTGATATTGTATGTTTGCAGGCGCTCGTATACCCAGGTCAGGATGTGCTCGTGTTCCTCCGCGGTTTTTGAGTATATTAGAATGTCATCAAGGAAGACGTATACTCCCTGTCCTATTTTGTCGCGGAGCACATCTGCCATGAAAGACTGAAATAGCTGTGCTGAGTTTCGACCACCCTGGGGCAACCTAGTGATCTGATACTTGCCCCATGGTGTCTGAAACGCGTAGCATTGACGCAGTTGGGGGGCTATGGGTATTTGAAAGTACCCAGACTTTAAGTCCAGCATCGAAAATATCTGATGCCCATTTAAGTTATGTATGATTTCATCTATGTTGGGTGCAGGGAAGTCGATATGTTGTGTTTCTTCATTCACCTTCCGTAGGTCTAGGGTCATTCGCAGCTCGCCATTCGCCTTTTTCACTAAGTGCACCGGGGAGTTCCATGCGCTGCGGCTGGGCTCTATAATACCTGCCCTTACGTACTGCTGTATCAGCTCCTTGTATAGCTTAAAGTATATGTTGGGGATTGGGTACTGTCTCGTGAAGATGGTTTTCCCCATGTTAATGCAATAGTCAGCTACGTACCCCCTTATCCCTGTCATCTCCTGCGTGCTCTCTGCGAAGCAAGCTTGATACCTGTCCGTGATGGTCTCTAATCTATCTTTTATTTGCTTGCTGCCATGCTCTCTCTCCACCGTCTGGGCCAGCTCTACCTCAGGTATGTGGACCCTTGCACTGTGCGCCTGCGTGTCAGTTGTGATTGAGGTTTGCAACTCCTGCATTTGTTGCCGCAACTGTCGCAGCTGTCTGTCTATTTGATCTATCTGCGTGAGCATGCCGGTTCGCTCTATTTCGGTCAGCATTTGCAGCGCGTCTTTCACCGAAGGTGGGCAGATATATATCTCCGGGGTTTCGGTTTCTGGTTTGTCGCTGACCGAGTGCCTCCCCTCTCCCCACCGGGATTCCTCGTTGTCTGCATCCGCAGACTGCTCCGTCCCCGTGTTTCTATGGGTGGCATGTAAGCTGCTGTTGCCGATTGCGGACGCTTCGCTTTGAGCTTGGTGAGCTGTGATGGCAGTCATTGCGCTCATGTCAGAGTCGTTATACGGCCCATTTCCGCCGCCCTCGCTGTAGTTCTCCATCTTCTCGGCTGTGGCCTCTTCTGCAAGATTGTTGCCAGCCTCTAAAGCAGCTGAGTTGAGGGGTTCAATGCGTAACTGCTCTACTATGTTGAGGGATTGCAAGCTTTGTCCTGTTTCGTTGGTGTATTCGCGCTGCTTTGTGTTACATTGCGGTAACGGTACCCTCTTCTCCTCTGTTCGCGTCCACCCCTTCTCCTTCGCAGAACAGAAAGCCTCAAGCCGCTCCTCGCGTGGCAACTGTGCTGACTCCAGCCCCGCCATCATGGCCCATTTTTCTTTACTGGCCATTCCCTCGCAAATTCTTGTGAATTATACTGCCTCCTTGAAAGATGTAGGCTGCATGTATTGTAGCGCCTTTCGGTGTGCTGGGTGTATTCCTAGCAGGAAGTGAGTGAGTAGCGCCTTCTCTTTAATGCTCACATAATGTGGTTTTTTTTTACATAATGTTTCGAGCAGACCCTCGAGTCGTCTAGCAAAACCGCTCACCGATTCTGTGGGAGATTGCCGCGCTGCCATAAAGTTCCTCTCCATGTCTGGTTCAATCTCTAAAATGTCAGCTAGTTTCTCGGCAAATTCTGCAAATGTCTCAACCCCGTATAGCCCTGATTCAATGGCTTGCTTTGCGGCTGTCCCCATTAACTTCCCCTTGGCCAACGTGGCTTTGGTTTGCTCTGACCATCTTGCTGCGGTCCCGATCTGTTCCGTGGCGTGCAGGAAAACGTCAACCAGAAGGTCGTCCTCACCTGAAAAGCGGAGAATCGCCTCTACGTACCCCGCCGGCACCGGTGCCATTGTAACGATCTCATGCCTATTCGCTTCTATGCTCCATGATATTCTACGTCCTAGCTTGCTCCGTTACCCTAGGTCGGCTAGCGCGCACGGCCTACGCAGCAATCTGCCCCGGCACGCGGCTAGCGTCTGGTCAGCGGCATCATTGTAACGACCTAATGCCTATACGCTTCTATGTTCTATGATATTCTACGTCCTAGCTTGCTCCGTTACCCTAGGTCGGCAAGCGCGCTCGGCCTACGCAGCAATCTGCCCCGTTATGCAGCTAGCGACTGGTCAGTGGCACCATTGTAACGACCTACGTGCAGGCATTGCGTTGTGCGTCACTTACCTGTAATATTACCTTAGCCCTGCACGAGATGCGTACTTTATATATCAAGAAATAAAAACTACTGACTCTGTGTCAGTTGCTCTATCGACGTTGATCGTATAGTGGATTAATCTTTACACTCTATCACTGCTGCTTATTCTATCTTATTCTACCTTTTCTGGAATACTCGTCTCTGCTTAATTAATCTGTTATAGCTCAATTACTTAACAACTACCCCTGGTGGCTCTTACTCATTTGTATAATATTCCGGCCCCCACCATTAAACCTTATCACAAAGATAATCGATACACAAAAAGGATCGCTGTATCACAGACTATATATGCCTATTTACCTTGAGTGGGTATCTGTATACTTATTTCTTACAGGTGAGGGCTCTTCACACCACCGTTTCACCTTACGTTAAGTTAAAGCTGAGCTACTGCCTTTCATGTAGCGAACACAGAGGGAGAAATGCACTCATTCATTATCTAATAGCAATAGTCGGTGATACAGGTCATAAAACAAGCAAAATAAATAACCTTAGGTTCTTAATTTGAAATAGAACATACCATTATAATGAACACACAGTATACCCAGTGATCTACTCCTTCATGCCTCCCAATTTATCAAAAAATAGATGTCGTAATCTAAATTAACCATTAATAGCCCAGTCAAGAAACATATAAGGGTCTCCTCCCCCCTTAGTACCTTCCCGCTTCTGATTTATTAAAGTATTCTAAAACCCTAATTCTACCAGCAAAAATGACACACTCAGATACGTGTATAATTATAAATGCAAAGGAATATTTATTAAAACAAAATTTATAACTCAAATACATTAACCAGAAAACAAATTTATGCCTAGGACTTAACTCATCTGATAGAAACTCTATTTAAATTAATTTCAATGTCTAAAGAACGTAACTTATAATAATAAAAAAACAAAAATAATATAGGAGCAATTTAACTATACTTTCTTTACAAATCACTTACACTAAACTGTCTTATTCTTACTTTAACCAAGTTCCTTTTTAGTTCTTTCGCTTCCAACACCATTTATTATAATACTTAATTCTCCCAATATCACCTTACTCTCTTGATATCTTGTATCTTTCTTTAACTGTCGAAGATATATTGCAATTCGAAATTTACGCGTAAGCCCATACTTGATAATGAAAACTTTCACTTATCGGACACTTCACTACTTTCATTGGAAGGACGATGATCTCCACTCGCTGACTCCATCGATGGTCAATATCGCTCTGCTCGGTTCCACGTGCTTTTGCCCGACGTCTGATCGGCTCCGCACCACTGAGGTTGTCACACTCCTCCGCTCTCACGCCGTGCTGCATGCACTTCCACTCGGTGGGCTGCTCCTCTGGAGTCGTACCCTAGGATCGTGGCTCTCCTCTCGCTTCGCCGAAGCTCATCATACAATTTTCGGGCTGGTCGTAGCTCAGCTTCATGTTAGCTACCTCTCATCATTTTCTTTTTATACTACTGCTCGAAATTCTGCGTCTGGTCATTGCCGAGTACTGTGCAATAAAAAATAACTTTTCATTTCCTTCTCCCTCCGCTACCGTGAATCCCTTGACCTTGATTTCTATTGTTCCTCTCTGTTCGTTCCAAGAAATACATTCCGGCGTTGTCGGTTGCCCTGGCAACGCCTTTCACACCCTTCTCCTCATTGTCTCCAAAAGTTCACACTTAATCCCTGATTTATTCCTTACGTTAGGCCTAGCCTGCTATTGATCTCCAAATTTGACCGGTTTCTTATATATATAAAACTTTTTAATTCCCTGCTTCATAAAATTACAAACTATAAAATTGCTTTATATTGTGTCTCACTCATATATTTGTATTACACTATTACAAACTACCATTAACACAATTTACTCTTCTTTCTGAGTGTATCTTTTTGCTTTCTTTCTGTTCGATCTCCCATTAATTAGATCTTTCTATTCTATCCTATCTGTTTTACTATTCCGTCACTTATCTTTCTTCCCTCAGCTAGGAATGGTTTTCTTTTCTACTAACCTTATTATTCCCCTTTTATCGTTACCCTTACTAACATTACATTTATTTTTCACTGCTGTGTGTTCACCATTATCTGTTTTCAAACTAACACAAACATGTGAGCTACAGCTTTCATGTTTGTAGTGACGGGACGTGTAGAATATCATCTACGATATTACGCACGTGTCGTCACAATATTGTAAAATTAACGATCACAGAAATTAGTTTCAAGGAACCTGGTTTAGCGGAACCAAAATGGTTCCTTGGAATGTCAATGCTAAAATATGGCATGTAATATATCAAACAACTTGGAATGATATGTCATGAATGAATATAACGTAAAATTAATGAAAGTCGAGCTTGGTTTCAAGGTACCTCGTTTAGTGGAACACTTATGGTTCATTGGAACTTTCAATGTTAAAATATGGCATGTATAACCCTAGCTTCAATGAACTTAGGACACCTACATAATTTTGGATAAATACAACGAAACTAATTGCAAACAAATGAAAATTACTTTATTGAGTGCACAGACCTTTAGTACAACTGTGATATAGCATTTTAACATAAAAAACGAGAAAATTAAATAAGCGACTTTATGTAATGTTCCGTTTTCAACACGTTGTAATGAACTTCGTACACCGTACCGCTTAATGCACATTACCACTGAATGACTCTACGAAGTCGTTGAGGCATGCTGGACACTAACTTCTGCGTTGTTTCTACTGGAATTTTGTCCCAGACTTCGGAATACACGCCCGCAACTGCTGCAGTGTTCGAGGCTTCCGCTATCTGACTTTTCGCTTTAAAATGCGCCATACATTTTCTATGGGAGACAGATCTGGGCTTCAGGCAGGCCAGTCAAGCACCCTGAAACGCTGCTGTTGCAGCCAAGCCTTGGTGTTCCGAGCAGCATGAGGCTTCGCGTTGTCCCGCTGAAAGATGCTTGGTCTTCTATTGAACATCTTTTTGCGGGATGGACGCAGATGCTGTTGAAGAATGTTTATATAGGCAGGAGAGTTAATAGTGCCTTCGCAAAAGTGAAGCGATCCTGCCCGGCTGCACTCATGTAGCCCCACACCATCAGCGATGCAGGCTTCTGAACTTTCATCTGGTAACAGTCGGGATGATTACTTTCGTGCTTGGTCCTTAGCACATTGCGACCGTTGTTGCCATACATCACTGCAAAGGTGGACTCGTCGGACCACGGAACGCTATTCCACTGAGCAAGGGTCCATTTAGATGGGTTCTGGCCCATGCTACCTGGCGACGCTTAGCTACAGTGCTCATAAATGGCTTACTCTTTGTAGCGTATAAGTAATAGTTGCATCTTCTGATGTCACGGCGGACTGTGCTTTCGGATACGGGCATATGAAAATATTCTCGAGCCCAAACAGTCTTTTCACTTATTGGAGCATGCCTGTTTTTCAAAATGTAACGTCGAAATACTCGTAGGTCCCTAACATTCAATAATCGCTGCTTGCCTGTTGCAGTCCCTGGTTCTGTTTTCCAGATTTCTCTGAAACGCTTGATGATCCTATTAACAGTAGACAGTGGAACTGATAATTCATCGGCAATAGCTCGCTGGGATTTGTTATTCTGCAACTGCTGTATAATTTTTTGCCGTACACACGTTTCTACTAGCTTACCACGTCCCATGGTTTAAAACAATACGAATACTGTGCTCTATCGCGTGGACGGTGCTTTTAAAGCCTGATGCAAAGCATTCTGGGCGTTTCTACAGCTTTTAGGAAAGTTCTATATGCTGGTGACCCCTTCTGTACGAAGTTCTTTGAGACCTGTTGACAACACAATTTTACATAAATTTGAATAAATTATTTCACACCATTAAATCGATTCTAAATCGATGTTGATATTGTTACATATACTCGTTAAATCTATTTTCATTAGCCTGCAATCCTCTGTATGCACTTTTCACTGTGTTTTTAGCCAAATTACTTGGTGTCCGAAGTTTATTGACGCTAGGTTTGTAATATATCAAACATCTTGGAATGATGTGTCATAAATGAATAGAACGTAAAATTAATGATAGTCGAAATTATTTCAAAGGTACGTGGTTTGATGGTATCATTATGGTCCATTAGAAATTAACAATGTTAATATATAGTACCGCGAATCGTTTAGTTTAACCTTACGGTGCTTGGTTATGTCATTCCCTAATAGTTTATTCAATATTATACACTGTTTTGTGCACGATGACATCTACTTAAAACCTTATCTTTAAACATTTTTATGTAAAATTTTTAATTTTGAAGGTTATATTTTATATTTACAAGATATGGGTTTTCATCCTTTTCTCCATTCGAGCCGTCATATATTCTTGTAAAACGCTAGGACATATATTTCTATTTTTTTTCAACTATCTATCTATCAATCAATCAATCTATCTATCTATCTATCTATCTATCTATCTATCTATCTATCTATCTGTCTGTCTTTTTAATTATTCACTTATTTATTTATAATTTTATTTATTTTTTTATTTTATTTATGTTTTCTTTATAAGTATTATTTTGTTGTTTATTAATAACCTTGGGTGACAAAGACCATTTTTTATGCTTTAACCAATTTCACTCTGAAAGGTAACTCCTTACTTCTACTGCTCTCTTCCCCATCCGCCCTATTCCTTTAAAGGATCTGTTTCCAGATGTGAACTATTATCTCCCCCTACCTTGTTTGTCAAGTGTTACTTTTTAAACTTCCTCCTAGCTCCAAGTTTAATCGGAATTGAGATTTTTATTATTATTTACATAAAATGGGAAAAAAATCATTTTTACGTAATTACGATTGCGAACAATTTTATTTTAAAGAATAAGAATTGAATGGTATTAAGAGGATTTTTACCTGCCAAACCTCAGATGTTTAAATTATTGATGAAAATAGGTGACCAAAGTGGCCCAAAATACCAGCATAAGGTTCCAGGTTCGAATGCAGGCTGTGGAATTTTATTTCCTATTTTCATCAATAATTTATTTTTTTTCTCAAAAATTATTCTGATTTTTCTAATTTATTAATAGAATAATGTTATTTTCTCTAACGCATATGATTTACAAATTTCCGGAAATTCTGAGGCGTCACAAAAATTTTTATTAGCATCACAAAACGTCACTAACTAATCACAAAACATTAGTTTGTTTAATTATTCCATTAGGGTTAGTTGCGGTTTTGGCCATTAAGTTATACCGCGCTTTTGAAATGGATTTTTCTGATATTTCCAGAAAGTCACAAAAATTTTTATTAGCGTCACAAAACGTCACTAAATATTCACTAAATTTTAAGTTAAACTAAATTCATTTCTTATTTGGAGGCGGTCCAACTTAATGGACCTCAGTCTGAGGATTGGTTATGAATTATTTATTCCTTGGACCTAAAATTATCTAAAAGAAAGCTTCCAGAGAGATAACTATTTCACGGCTCACTCCTGCCCAGAACTGTGATGGCTTCAATTGGCTTCACATTGGTGGTGATATTAACGATAGGATTCGGAATCTACCTTTAATATACGTCATTGGATCTCACCACCAGAATGGTAACCGATCATTTTTGCCGAAAAAATTCGTTTTTATCTTCTGATTCCATTTTCTGGTGATGTGGAAACCAGGCCTTAAATAATTTTTTGCCGAAAATGCTTTGTAATGCTGAGTCAGTGTAATAGTATACGAGGGGAGATCAAAAAGTAAGTTGCACTAACTCGCCGCAGGAGCGCGCTATGTGTCGCAACCTTGGGCAAAGCGGAGAAGAGAAAGGGACATTAACTGCGCAGACGTCGGATAGGACGGTTGCTGTGGTTTCCCGTCGTGTTTTGTGTGACTAGTGGGCTAAAAGCAATGGCGCATCAACTAGTTGTCCACTCCAAACTTGAGGTGCGAGCAGCAAGCCGATTTCTATGGGCCAAACGGGTGAATTGCACGGACTTTCATCATGAAATCACTGCTGTATATGGAGAGCGTACAATTTCCCGGCAAAGAATTGTAAAATGGTATCAATAATTTGAAGCAGGATGCACGGATATCACAGACGAAGATTGCGTAGGCAGGCCCGCAACGTCCTGTACCATTGCAAATGTTGATCATGTGGATGCGAACATTAGAGATAATCGGCGCATAAAAGTCGTGGAAATTGAGGAGGTGAAAGCGGCTGTCACCGTGTGGTTACAAAACGCTGGAGGAGATTTCTATGCACCCGGAATTGAAAAGTTGGTTGATCGTACGGATAAATGTTTAGGGTCTCTTGGGGACTATGTGGAAAAGTGAACCTAGATTGTATGCTGCTATAGCCGTTTTGCTTTTGTATAGGTGGTGTAATAAATGGCCATACCGTGGAAGTGCAACTTAAATTTTGATCTCCCCTCGTATTTCATCCAATGACATATATTAAAGGTAGACTCCGAATCCTATTGTTAACATCGCCACCAGAGTGAAGCCAATTGTTGCCATGACAGTTCTGGGCAGGACTGAGCCGTGGAGTAATTAGCTGTCTGGCTGCTTTTGTTGTTGACGATTTCAGGCCTGCGGAATAATTAATTCAAAACCATTCCTCAAAGTTTTTCCGCGTACAACTGTACAGACAGACACGAAAATGGACCAGAAATCACTTTCTCCAAGCATAAATTAAAAATACATAACTGATATGAAAGTAGGTAACTGAAAGATGTTCGAAACGAAACTATGATCGAAAAATTGCTTATAAAATATAACAAAATACTTAAAATGCAATGTTAACAGCAGAATACCCCGACCTATAGCGAGAATTTGTAATGTGGAGGGGGTGTCCCAACCATTATAAACCTGGCAACACCCACAGGTGTTTACGGGTTTTATCGCGAATGGAATGCGGAGGATAGGTCCCATTGTTTTTACACCTGGCCACACCCAAAATATGTTTGTCACCCTCCTCCACATTCCATTCACGCTGAAACCCTGCTGACAATTCTGCTGATGCCACAGGTGTACACTTAGTACAATGGGACTGTTAATGTTTTAGTATACTTTTAATTAATGTGGGTTAATTTATTAATTAATTTTTATTTACCTAGCATTTTCCTTGATTTGGGTTCTGTTTGATTACTTTTTCATTGAGCTTCCGTTCCTAGGTGTGGTCACTCATATGACTGATGACATCATGATTAATCACGTGATTGAGGCAATGTTCAGATGTCCTGAGGCTGAAAATAATATTAATTTCATAATACTTGGTTATGACATGCAGTGAAACAACCCTGTCATGAAGAGTGCCTTGCAGTTAAGCACCACAGGGAGTGTACAGTTAAGGCGGTCTAAGCAAAACGCACTTATGTGATTTTTTCTCAGAATATATAGAACTCTTGCTCCCACTTATAAACCCCTTCTAGCATGGTATGGTTGACACACTGGCACCTGAATTTGATTGTCTAATTACTAATTTAATATTGTTTTTCATGCAACCAAATTTTTCCAAGCCCTTTTACACTTTCTTCTAAATACAACTACTTATGTTTCACGGTATATCGTTTGTTTTATAATTTCCAGATAATCCTGCATTGTTTCAATTCACTACTGACAACTCTGACCCGAAGATTTAGAGGGTTGACAATTCACATCGCAAACTTTTATAAATACAGTTTCTCGTTAACAGTGTTTAATTTTCTTCTACTCTCTCTGATTTTTTGTGTTCTGTTTGCTCAGTATGACGTTTGTTTTTAAATCATCTTGTCTCTCAAGGTTTACTCTTTTTAAGGGCAAGCGTAGTTTGCGCAATGTAGGCAACATTCCATACGAGATTTAGGTTAAATTTAGGTTAAAAATTGACTTCCATTTTTCACTGTTACTTGGCTGTGTGCCCTAAACAGACTAGTGGGTTGAACATCAGGCTTTCATTCACTGGTTGAGTGGTGGTCTGAGCTCGATTCGCTGTGACTCTAGTGCCCACTTTTCGTCCAATCCCCTTTTTAATCCGTTGTACACACAGTGTTATGATCAGTCCTCGTTTTTCTTTTTCCTTTACCTGTATTATTTTACTCATTTTGATGTCATTAAATGTTGTTTACGACTTTTGTTACCAGACTGGCCTGCGATAATAAAACTACTTCCGTTTTAAGGTTTGTAGTTTGTTTTTAATTTTCTGATAATGGCTGTATTTTTTTCAATTGACTACAGACAACTCTGATCTAATATATTAGTAGGTTGACAATTGACATCGCAAACTTTTTCTAAATACAATTTCCTGCTAAGAATGTTTAATTTTATTCTACTTCCGTGATTTTTATGTTCTGCTTGCTCAGTTTGTTGTTTGTTTTAAATAATATCATCTCTGGATGTTTACTCTGTTAAGGGCAAGTGTAGTTTGTGCAATGTACGCAACATTCTATACGAGGTTTAAGTTAAATTTTTTTTAAATTCACTTCGAATTTTCACTGTTACTTGACTGTGTGCCTTACACAGGCCGTTAGATAGTACATCAGGCTTTCATTCACTGCTTGAGCGGTGATCTGTACTCGATTCTCTGTGACTCGTGTCCTACCAGATTTTTTTTCGTCCAATCCCCATTTTTAACGCGTTGTTCACACACACACACACACACCACACACACCCACACACACACACACACACACACTACATTTTTCTTTTCTTTTTCCAGGTAATTTTTACACTTTTTCGTTGTCTTTAAATGTTTTATACGACTTTGATGTTTCAAATGCCCGTTGCAGAGTTTCTCTGAACAATATTCGATCTTTCTCTTTCCTCTCCGGACATAAATTATTGCCTGTCGTCTGGAACTTTGATAGGAAACTCAAAGGAGACACATGTGACACTTTTGCCTCATCAATAGACGCTGCCTAATTAATGTTCTGTCACTGCATTATCATTTTATGCTCAATAATCATAAATTCTTGGAACGAACTTTCAATCCTAGTATTATCAGCATCTCAGTTTCCAAAATATACACATTCCCACAGAATATAGTCAAACTGTATTTTTATGAAATGTTTGATTCTGATGTGCTACCAAATAAGCTAGGTGATAACCCCAGCATGGCTCGGACCTTTTTTCTGGATTAAATTGTACAAGATCTTACAAATAAACACATGAAAAAGCTTAGAATTAATACAGAAAAAAATTCTTAATGAAAATTCAAAAAAAATTTTTTTCAATGCTCACAATGGATAGACCTCTCCAAGGATGCCACAGCTAGTCTAAATTCTTTCTTACTCACGTAATATTACTTTATATGTATGATGATGTTGTAATTCGCACTCTTCTCTGAATGTCTTGAAGCAAAACATGGCCATTCATCACATTGTGTATTTTGGCGGCCATCCCTTCTTTTATTTACTTGCTTACCATTTGCTCAATACAGCACGGAGCTAAAGGAGTAGTTCTTCTTCTGTCGTTTGTCTACACATTCTCAATAGTCTGCTAACTCTATATTATCTCCAGTTATAGAGCATTTTAAAAGATTTTCAAAAAACTGTTAAGTATTAGGAACTATCTTTTCTTAGAAAAGCCTGAATAACAGGTGATCTATGCATTGTTACAAATTGAAACTTATCTATATTGCACAAACTTTGCCTTGCATTGTTGGTCATGAGATATTTCACATTAATGTGCCTTGCCATAACCATGAACATCGAATTTTTATCAATAATTATGATTTTTTCGAAATCTGAGGTAGACAGTGACCTTCCTTGCTTTGAAGTTCAAGTATGCAAAATTTCATCTTGATTGGAATAAAACTGTAGATTTGTATAAAAATCAAAGAAAGAAACAAACAAACAAATCCACAAACCGGAGCATGGCAGCCAAAAGATTACACGTGAGTTGTAGATATCATACCAAACGTTCCATAATTAGGCGTTCATCGAAGGACTACCCGTCTTGGATAGGTCCGCCATTTGGTCAGCGAAGCGACCAGGCTTCAGATTCCACACATACATTGTGCCTCGTAGTGATGCCCTGGAGGCTGTTGTTCGTTGCAGGAGCAGTTAAAGATTCCTCTGTCCTTAAACGCATCAATACCTTAACATTTCTACTCTCCATACCTTAACCTTTGCAATAAACAGTAGGCTTACTACCTCATCTGATCATTATTCAACTTTTTTTTACCTAAGCATTCGCAGTATCAACGCTAACTTTTCATCCGCTCTTCTTACTCTGAATAATTTTCCGATTGCCCTAAAATTATAATTTTTAGGGAAACTTGGTCTTATAACACTTCTGAAATTCCAGAAATTGCTCATTTCAATATAGCCTCCATCCACCGGTCTAACAAACGTGGTGGAAGTATCTGTATTTACATTGCCAAATCTATTAATTATACACAGTGGTTTCGAATGATTTTGAAATTTTAACTATTGGTATTAACAAGAAATATACGGTTATTTCAATATACCGACCTCCTTCTGGCCATTTTCTAACTTTCTCTTCTCATCTAGCCTCAATAATCTTAGATTTACAAACGATGTGCAAACCTATTATTAAGTACAATTGTAAATTTAGGAGACTTTAACATAAATTTTAATAATCCTTCTACCTGTCTAAATCTCCCATTAGACCCCAGTTATTAGAGCTGGCCTTACCTCTACTTCATATTCTTTGTCTCATTTTTCTCTTCAGCACAACACTTATTTAGCAATCGATCTCTATTTTTCTAAATTTAATAACGTTTTAATTAGCAACACTCTAGATGTTTCTATTTCTGATCAGTTTCCTCTGTACAATATCTTTAACCAATTAACTACTAATATTGTCGGATAAAATCTAGCTACTCCATCTCGTAAAGTCTCTTCTGCTCGTCTCGCGATTTTCGAATCTTTTCTAATTTTTACAGATTCGTCACAACTTTTTTCTAATATTATTGATATTAATCAACTGTTCGACCTTTTTTTGTCTCAGCTACTTGGTTACGATCGGTATTTTACAACATGGGCCTCATTAAATTATTCTCCAAGCACTAATTTCCGAAAACCGTGGATTACTCCATATATTTTTGCCCATTCTAAGAAGAAAAACGCCCTGTATCTTAAATTACGCCGCAAACTTTCCCGAGTTTTATTTCAATCTTTTAAGGATCTCTCATACAATATTAGATGCGTGGTAAACAAATCGAAACAGGAGTATTATGGTCGCTTATTTACTCAAATGTCTTCTAATAAATCCAAATGGAAAATTCTAAATAAACTGCAAAAAAGGAACCTCATCTTCTAATTTTTGACTTCAATCATTTCATAACCTTGATTCTTCCTCTCTTACAGATTTTCTTCGTACCCTCATTCCTCCTTCTCCTTCTTCAATTAACATGTTTCTCGTAGCTCTCATACTTTCTTTCCACTCCCACTTCAACAGACGAAGTCGACAATGTTATATCGCAACTCAAATCCTCTTCGGCCCCTCATCCCCTTGGTTTAAGCTCTGGTATCATAATGTAACGTCGATCAAACATTGCATTTCGTCTCCATTAGCCTATATTTTCAACCATTCATTAACCAGTGGTTCTTATCCATCAGCTGTTAAATTAATAAAAATTAAACCTATTTTTAAAAAAGGCGGTCCTAGCGTGTATTCTAATTATCGTTCCATCTCAACTCTACCAGTTTATCCCAGTTTGTTTATTCTTATAATCTCATAAACCCTGCATACCATGGGTTTACTCCTAATCCAAAAGCTGAACTGCATGCTACGGTCTAATTGAATTTGCTTCTTTCGAAATGTCTTCTAATAAATATGTTGCTTCTATCTTCATTGCTTTTTCTAAGGCATTTAATTCTATTCCTTTACTTCTTCACAAATTGTCTATTTTATAATATTCCTGGCTCTCCTTTGGCCTAGCTTTCTGATTTTTTAACTAATCGGCGTTATTTTTTTAGCTCTATCTGGTAAATCTTCTCTAATTCTAAACAGAAGCTCTATACTTTCCCCTCTTCTTTTTAATTTATTCATCAATGATTTACCAACGGTTCTTTCCTTAACTAATCCTAATATTTACGGTGATGATGTTACTCTTTTATTTTCTTTCCCCTAATAATTTCTTCACTTAACCTGGCTTTAACTGAATTGAAAAATTGGAATGAAGCGAATTCTCTAGTTGTCAATATTGATAAAACTAAACTCATGTTGTTTTTTTCAACACAATAAACGCAATATTCCTAACAACCCATTACTTTATTATGATAATCAATTAATCTCTGTTACTAATTCATTCAAATACCTTGGCTCAATTTTTAACCCATGATTTAACTGGGGACTTCCATATTGACAATTTTTTAATCAAAATAAACAAAAAACAAGGGATGATCTCCAGACTTCGATATCTTCCAAACCATATTCTAATAATCCTCTACTACTCCTCACTTTGCTAGGGTATCATTTTCTGTGGATCCTCTACCTCTTATAATTTACCCAGAATCTTTAAACCACAGAAATGGGTTCTAACGTACACTTCTGAAAGTAAACTTGTCTTTGTCAGTTTCTCATTACTTCCCGCCTTTGCGCATTCCAACTATTCATCAGCACTATACAATCTAATTTTATTCTTTCATTTATAAAACCATTAGAAATAATTATCAGGGTAGATGTATTTCTTTTATTGATATCAAATATTGGTCTCAGTTATCCTTAGATATCCGTTCCTTATCCACTTAAAATGCTTCAGAAAAGCTCTGAGAAATTTTACATTTTTCAACAACATCCTTTAAATTTTATTATAATGGTTTATTTATTTCTGGTATCAGTTAAATTGAGATTCTCATTAGCTGTATTGTTTTTTTTTACCCAAATATTTTTTAGGGTATAAAATAGTTTTAAATTCATATATTCTCAAGTATTTTTTCTATAACTCATATTGTAAATTACTTATCTCATTAATTGAGCTAGTATGTTTTCGTAATCAGAATGATTAATCTAAGTACAGTCTCATTATTAGGACCGATAGGTACTGATGTTTTTACAGTGTGCGTCCGTCTGTCCGTCTGTCTGTCTGTTGGTGCTCTAACTTTCGAACGCTTCCAAATTTTCGACTTCCGTTTTCGCAATTCGAAAACTTACGGATTTCGGAAGACTGAGTTCGTTGGTGGAAAAAATCTGTGAACTACTTCCGGTTCAAAAGGTCAAGAATAATATAGGGTACCACGTTTTTCACTATACAATTCCTTATATAAATGACCTGTGCATTGCCAAATGCTCTTTTCCATTTAAGATTCTATACCTAAAGCATAGAAAAGGCCTGTAAATTAAGTGAAAATACGTAATCGTCTTCCTTGATGGTCAATATCAGTCAAAACTGGTTCAAGGGTATGTGGATTAGTGGTACAATTGTGGTCCACTGGAACCTTCCAATGCTAAGATATGGCATGCCATGTATCAAACAGCTTGAAATAAAATGTCATGATTGAATATGAACGTAAAATTAACGAGAGTCGAAATAGGTTCAATAGTATTTGATTTCATGGAACCAGTATGGTTCAGGGGAAACTTTCAAACCTCAGAATGGCATGTAATGTATAAAACAACTTGGAATGATTTGTCATGCACGAGAATCACGTAAAATGAATGATAGTCGAAATTGATTCAAAGGTACCTGCTTTTCGTGAACCCAATATGGCTCATTGGAACTTTAGTGCTAAAATATGGCATGTAATATATCAAACGACTTGGAATGATGTACCACGAATGAATGTAACGTAAAGTTAGTGATAGTTTAAATTTGTTCAAAGGCACCTACTTCTCGTGGACCCATTATTTTTCATTGGAAATTTCAACGCTTAAATATGGTATGTAATACATCAAACGATTTAGAGTGATGTGCCATTAATAAATATAACATAAAATTATTAATAGTCGAAATCGGTTCAAAGGTACCTGCTTTTCGTGAAACCACTATGGTTCATTGGATCTTTCAATGCTAAAATATAACATGTTATCAAACGAATTGGAATGATGTGCCATGAATGACCACAACGTAAAATTGTTGATAGTCGAAATTGGTTCAAAGGCACCTGCTTTTCGTGGACCCAATATGGTTCACTGAAATTTTCAATGCTAAAATATGGCATGTGATATATTAAACGACTTGAAATGATGTGCCATGAATTATTATAACGTAAAATTACTAATAGTCGAAATCGGCTCAAAAAGCACCTGCTTTTCGTGGACCTAGTATAATTCATTGAAACTTTGAATGCTAAAATATGGCATGAATATATCAAACGACTTGGAATGATGTATTATGAATGTATATAACGTAAAGTTAATGATAGTTGAAATAATTTGTAATTTAACCTGATTAAATAAATAAATAAATAAATAAATAAATAAATAAATAAATTTGTTCAAAGGCACCTGGTTTCCTGGAACCATTATGGTTCATTAGAACTTTCAATGATAAAATATGGCATGTAATATATATCAAACAACTTGCAATGACGTGTCATGAATGAATATAACGTAAAATAATGATAATTGAAAGTGGTTCCATGATTCGTGTTTTAATGATACCATTATGAAACTATTGGAAACTTTCACTGCTGAGATATGGCATGTAACTACTTACGCCTTATATTATCAATAGTTAATTTGTATTAGACAAATTTTAACAATAGCTGGTAGTTACTCATCTCTTCAATGATACATGTTTACGTAGTAAAGCGTTGGCAATAGTATTTGAAGAAAGATTATTAAATAGGAATGCTAACAAATAAAAGGATTTGTATATGTTCTAATCTATAGAGAAATGCTACTTTCTCCATTTAACTTTTCAGATAGTTTTATTCAGTTTGAACTATACGTTTTCCTTAGAAGTACGCCTTTCTTAGCAACCAGAGGCTTCCTTAGCAACCTCATCTAATTCATAACAATGAAAGGCTTCTTTAGAAATCAAATGCTGTCCTTTTCATTCTCGATTTCTTTAAAATCCTATCGGTCCTGGGCATTTCGGTTGCCTGACTTGTTATTGTTTTCATTTTGATTTGACCTGTCTTGTTTAACTATTGTTTTCACCTCTATTCATCACTATTAACTGTATGTTTTATTATTGTTTTTATTTCTAGTAGCCTCCGGGGACCTAACTCGTCGGTATTGTGCCATACCGGTCCCCGGATGGCACCATTGTATCTTCCTCTAATAAATAAATAAATAAATAAATAAATAAATAATTAAAAGGACATTCGTGAAAATGCTTGATACAAACTCCTGAATTTGCGATTGGCATGAAACCTTCATGGCGAATTTTTAAGAGCCAATTCTTTCTTAAATTCTGTTTCTTTTGGAATCCAAAAACTGTGCAATTTACAATATACATATTGGTTTATAGTAGTTGGATTTACAATGATTTTTGTTGGTTTGGTTTATTTGGTATTAACGTCCTTTTCAACTGCTATAGCCATTTCAGGACGGCGTTATAGGGGCCGCAAATTTTGCGTCGCAAGGGTTCTTTAACTTGCAGCCGACAAACGACTACACAGGACCAACGGCTTTACTTCCCTTCCGAAGGAAGTGCGTGATCTTTGGATTTTCCCTATGAAAAAATCCTCGTCTTTCTCAGCCGGGGTCGAACCCGCGTCTTCGGGCATCAAAGGCGATCACGCAACCACAGAGGATTTACAATGAGGAGCAGAGCAACCATTGCCTATGATGTTAAAATACATTAAGAAAATATTTCAGTTTGAAGTTAGCCTCGATGTTGGGCCTAACATAATCTTTTTAATAATATTACAATTGAAAATATTTCTTATTTAGAAAAATTATACTTTAAAGATTTCTAATTAGGTTCCTGATTACAAATGATTCAAAATGACAAATTATGTTTATTCAAGTTAAACAAATACTCCAGGTTGTCAGGCCTGGAGTTATTGTGCGGTCGCGGTCTATCTTTAATATACGTTACTGCTTTCATCACATTCAGAGTCGCTGAATTTTACAAACGTGGCTTTATTAACAGAGTTATTCTTAGGGAACAATGTATTGCTTCCGCTGGATATTAATTGGAATGTTTTGTTTTTTTTCGTTTTGCTTTTCCGTAAGACTTAAACTCAGCCATTTCATTTGCAAAAAATAATAATTTATAAATTTTTGTCTACAAAATTCCCATCTGGTTAGTTAGTACTCCAAAACTTCAAATTTAAAAATAATGAAGAGACTATAAAAAATATGTTTAATAAGAATATAACATAAATTTTGGCAAGCTTATTTTTAGCGGAAATTGAATAACAATTTTCCCTATTTTTTCCTTTGAAATAAAAAAATTCATATTTTTTTTCACATGATTTTCGTGATACATGATTTACAAAAGAAACATCCTTTTTATGCCTTCTTTTTTTGTTCTTTTTCATTTTTTCTTAAATAAAAAATTTGAATATTATTTGCAGTTGAAAAGGGAAAAAAATGAAGGCGATATTTCCATATTTCCATATTCAAAATTCCATTTTGAAAAGAAAGCAAATAAAAAAAAATATAAACATAGATTCGAAAGGCATAAAAAGGATGTTTCCAGATTTACATAATACGCTCCACAAGACCTTCGATTCATCTGTGTTTCCGTCCATTTTTTAATCATAACCTTATCTCCTTTTCGTAGTTCAGTTGTGAAATAAAAAAAAACGAAACATAACTGAATTTTTCTCAATGAAGAAATGTGAGCTGCAATTAGAATTGTAATCGGTGATGTCAATGTGAGAAGCGACATGAAATTTGCGCTGAACTTTTTATGCATTCTAGGGACGTCAATCAAAAATTTGATCGAAAGCAGGCAGACCGTACAAGTCAGAAGATAACCTGGTAATTCAGGACATATTAATGAAGCAAAGATAAGCTCAATTCCTTCTTTTTGAAACAATGATAATAGGCATCTTTTTCTATGTGAGGAGAAATAATTCAAACTTTTCTAATAAAATAACAAGGCATGGAATAGAAGAGAGGAAACCACTAATCCACATAAAGTTTTTAATCAGACGATGGATGCTGCCGAAATGTGCATCCATCGTCTGATTAAAAACTCTATGTGGATTAATGGTTTCCTCTCTCCTATTCTAACGTCTGTCCACAGTATCTGGCTCCTGTTATTTAGTGAACAAGGCATGGTTTGTCGATGGAAATATCATCCAAGTAAACACACAGAAATGATATTAAGATAATTGGAAAGTAATAGTATTATTCTTATGTATAAATCCCTCGAGATATGTTTTTTCTTCATCAGTTAGTTTGGAGTGAAACTTGTGGTTACAACATAAACAAGTAGATTTAAACTAAAAAGAAATTGTAAAAAATAATCTATAAAACCTTAGTAGCTGCATTAGGTTGGTTGGTTGGTTTATTAAAAAGTTAGGCCCCGACTACTGGGATCATTTTGCGCCTTTTACACAAGTTATATCTGTATGCAGCGCAGGACAAACACAAACATCCATGCCCACGGCGAGATTCAAACCCACGACCAGGCGCACTCGAGAACTAGAAAGCCTACGCCCTAGCCCTCTCGGCCACCTGGCCGGCCGCTGCATTTGGAAACTCATCAGTAAAAGCATGAGTGAAAGGAAAACGCATCTCTAAAGTTGTTTTTCTATGTGATACTAAAAGAAAAAGACTACGTTAATGTCTTGCTTTTATTTAAGAAAAAAGACAATAAAGAGGGCCTGCCTCCCGGAAAACTTCTGTCTCAGAGCCGCCGGAAGACTGGGCCAAACTCTTTCGATGACTAAGAAAGAAATGCCAAATCATTGATTTTTGAATAAAAAAATTACCGGACAGTGTTGAAATATTCTTTAATTTTATTGGAATAAATTGAATTTGGTTCAAGAGCGATATTCGAAAAACTGGAGTCCTATAACCAGTAATTTAAATTTTGAGAAGATTATATTTTCTTAAATAAATGAAATAAAATAACGCTTCTTTGTATTTCTTATCCTTTTCCCAACTAAGATCACTAGCAGTTGAAATAGTCATAAAAGGAAGAATGTATCATAGGTCTAACCAAGGGGAGCACTTGCGTTTTCATTAATCAAGTAAACTTAAAAACATATACTTCTTTATTGGTGGAAGAGTTATGTACACACGGAAAGTTTGGTGTACTGGTATTGGCTTTATTCTGCAAAAATAGAGCTGATATTATGTGCACTCTTGCCACGTGTTTTCTAACATATGCATTTAACTTGCCTCCCCCTTTAGAAGGCATACTGCCCTCCCTCCCACCATATAAAATTAGCTACGCCCATTAAATATATACATATTTATACTCCAAAGATCCGTCAATCAAAAGTGTGGTAGCCAATCATAAGCTCGGCTTTATTTGACAATATCGATAGCTAGTTATTAAGTTTTATTTCAGTAGGCTCTCTGCTTCACTCGACGCATAGGCAACTACATAAAGCAGAGTTTAAAAAGGTAAAAAAAAATTAATAAGTATTTAGAAATATTGGCAATATTGCTTACTATTTTATATCTTTGATCGGAGCCTCATGCTCAACCGTTGTAACGGATTTACAATTATAAATGTTTAACCCAACATATGCGCCTATATTTTTGGGAGAAATTCCGTGGTTCACACTGACAATCAATGAAATCCTGATATACTGTTTTCAAAGCTACATTCAGATATTCTCAAGTATGAGTACACTCTTATTTCATTTGTAAGCAAAACAAGAAATATTGTTGAGATCGCTGATATTTTGAACTATTTCTTTTGAGATAGACAAAAGTTTCTTTGTGGAATAGTATTAGAAAGGTTGTCGAAAGGTTGGTGTTCAATTTCAGCTTATCGAATCATCTTCAAATTTTAAATTTATAATAATTTGAATGTTGAAGTATGACGATAGAAAAATACTGTTAACAAAATTTTGAACTATACAGGCTATTTTTGAATTGAGTACATATTTTTGGGAGATGATAGAAGAGGTTTTTAGAAGTATTTTTTGTCATATGAACATTGGGTCCCCGCAGCTCCGTTTACTTACAATACTGTATTGAACTATCAAATGACACCGGGACGCTGTGTGCGTTGGTAGGCCTAGATTATTTTATTTTTAACAATTAACACAAGCAATCTACTGTAATAACTTTTAAAGTAATTGTTTGCAAAGAAATTTCAAGGTGCACGTGCTTGTTTGTTAAAAAGTCTTAGGACAAACTTCGTCAAGTAGATTCCATGGTAACCAACCCCTTTGTAAAATACGATTAGTCCATATGTAAATGAACTAATCGCATTCTGGGAAAGCAGTAGGTAAAGATTTGTTTTAAAAAGTCATACAACAGATTGCTTGTGTTAATTGTTAAAAATAAAATAATCTAGGCCTACCAACGCACACTGCATCCCGGTGTCATTTGATTGTTCAATGCAGTATTGTAAGTAAACGGAGCTGCGGGGACCCCATGTTCATATGACAAAAATACTTCTAAGGACCTCTTCTATCTTCTCCCAAAAATCTGTACTCAATTCAAAAACATCCTGTATACAATGAACGACCAATTTATCAGAGACACCGCTTGCGGAAAATGGATCGGCCTCCCAGCGACACCCAGACAATGGAACAGGCCGACGCGGCGTATGAAAGGGATGCATTGGATCACAAGTTGCTGTCAACAGCAGAAGTGGAGTGAATATAGGTAAATCCAACGATTTGACCGAGTTTGAACGAGAGATGATTGTTGAATCTCGACGGGTGCAGTTGAGCATTTCGGAAACCCGCGAAACTCCGCGGGTTTTCGCGTGCAATAGTGCCAAGAGTATTCCGTGAATGGCAGTTATGCCAAAATACAATCACCGGACGAAATAGGGCCGTGGATGAACGAGCAAAGGCGACTGACACCAATCATCCACAGCAAAAAGACGAGAACAGCCAAACAAATTGCAGTGCAATTCAATTAGGCAGCATCCCAACCAATTTCGGAGCACACGGTGCGGCGCACCTTGCACCGAGCTGGGTTTAAAAACAGGCGGCCAGTACGGTTACCGTCGCTGTCACTGCAAAATTGAAAAGCGCCCCCACTATGGACACACAGGTATTTTCACTGGACACTGGATGAGTGGAAGAAGGTCACCTGGTCCGACGATTCGCGGTTCCTACTTCATCATGTGCACGGCAGACAGCGCATCTGACACAGACAGCAGAATGCCATGATGCCTTCCTGTCAGGAGACAACCATGGGTGGAGGAGTCCTGGTCTGGGGTGTATTCTCTTGGGACACACTGGGTCCTCTGATATCCGTAGTCAGATCCCTGAAAGTGACACACAACTTGAACATTGTTGCCGATCACATGCACCCGTTCATGATGACTGTGTTTCCTGGTAGTGACTTGACAGTATATGTCGCGGAGTTCCACCTGCTTCAGTGGCCAGCTCGGTCTCCCGATCTCAAACCGATCGAGCATTTATGGGATGAAGTGGAGAGAACCATCCGACGCCTTCCCACACAACCGTCGAACTTGCAACAATTACGGAACGCTGTGATGTCAGTCTGGGCTGCCATTCCTCCGCAACAGTTTCAAACCTTGTTGAATCCATGCCAGCAAGTATTCAGGCAGTTCTCGCCGCTAAAGGAGGCGCTACACGTATTAGCGAGGTGTCTCTAATAAATTGGTCGTTCAGTGTATTTACTATTGACGCCTTGCAGTAATACATATTGGTTAATATATATTTGGGTATATATTCCTGTGTTCAACTGGGTGGATAATACTTAATGTGAACAGCTGTTTAAATTGCGAACACTGGTACATAAGAGATGATGTAGAAGAAGTCAATTCGTATGAATCCTGTACAAACTCTATAAATCTTTCACAACGATGCAGCAATCACAAAAAATCCCAAAAATCACTAGATTATATAAAATCAATAGTTATATAAAAGCATCTTTCAAAGTATATAAAAGGGTTTTACAAAGTCATGGCCACTATTTTTTGCTGGAAATGTGTTATTTACAAACATATCTTTTTATATATATATAAAGAAGGATGTTTGTGGGCTTGTGGGTGGGTTTGTTTGTTTGTTTGTGGGTTCGTTAGTTTTTTATACAAATCTACAGTTTTATTCCGATCTTGATGAAATTTAGCATACCTTCAAAGCATAAGGAAGGTCAGTGTCTACATCAGTTCTGAAAAATAATAATTATCGATAAAAAAATCCAATATCATGTTTATAGCAGGGCTTATTAATGAGAAATATTTCATGACCAACAATGCAATGCAAAGTTTGTGCAACAGTAGGTATCAACACGCAATTCGCAAACACTCTGCACGGACCAACAATATTATCTCATGACCAAAAATGAAAGGCAAAGTTTGTGCAATATAAGTATTTCAATTTGTAAAAATGCATAGAATTCCTGTTATTCAGGCTTTTCTTAGAAAAGAGAGTTCTTAGTACTTAACAATTTCTTGAAAATCTTTAAAAATGATCAGAAACTGGAGATAATGGAGAGTTAGCAGACTTTTGAGAAAGAGTGGAAAGACGACAGAGGAAGCGCTTTTTTAGCTCCGTGCTATATTGAGCAAATGGTAAGTATGTCAATAGAAGAATCGGCGATCGCTAGACTACACAAAGGGTTGAATGGCCAAGTTTTGTTTCAGGACATCGAGAGAAGAGTAGAAATATCAACAACATCAAGTGTACATCTAAAGTAAGATTACGTGAGTAAGAAACAATTTAGAATAACAGTGGCATCCTTGGACACATCCATTGTAAGCCTTTAAAAATTTATTTTTTAAATTTTCATTAAGAATTATTGCTGTATTAATTCTAAGTGTTTTTATGTTTTTATTTTTAACATATAGCAAAATTTAATCAACAAAAAAACAACTCCAAACCACGCAGGGATTATCACCTAGCTTATTTGGTAGCACAGCAGATCCAAACATTTCCTAAAAATACTTTTTGACTATATTCTGTGGGAAAGGGTTTACAGAAACTATATTTTGGAAACTATATTTTGGAAACTGTATTTTGGAAACTATATTTTGGAAACTATATTTTGGAAACTGTATTTTGGAAACTAAGATGCTGATAATGCGATGATTCAACGTTCGTTTCAAAGAATTATTGATAATGAGCATAAAATGATGATGCAATAACACAACATTAATAACGCTTTGTCTATTGACATGGCAAAGGAGTCACGTGTGTCTCCCTTGAGTCAATATTAGTTTATGTGCATTTATCATGCAACAATGTCTACATAATTCCTATTATGTATTTTATAATTCCCATATTAGAATTTAAAGATAATAAAATGAGTTCTGTGAAAAATGAAATATACAAAATGTAATTAATCTCACATGCACAAATTTATAAATAAAAAAAAAACCAAACAAACAAACAATTCAGGAAAAGTACTGATTGTGAAAAGTACTCACTACAGAAGTCTCGAATATGAACTTGTAACTAACATAAGCTTCTCCTGCTGGCGTTATAAAACTGTTCATTTGTGAAATCGCCTTGGGTAATTTTTACTGATTTTTTTCAAAACATTCAGTAAGCAGATCGCTACTTCCACAGGCTGTTAACAATATTTTGCACCTAACAACATAAAAATATATAAACTGTATAAACTGTAAATCAGGGGCGGCGCGAAGCGGTAAGCAAAGTTATCCGCATGGGGGCGCATTGTAGGATGGGGCGCCAACATGTGGTTGAAAGAGCGCATATTTTAGAGGTTTGGGGGCGCCGAAGAACCCAGCGCCGCCCTTGACTGTAACGACTTGGAGAAACTGAAAAGATATAATTATGCATATGTAGTGAATATCATAAAATGAAAAAACTTAAATTGTTTTATTATGAAAAATTTCGTTATTCACTTTCAAAATTTTTTATTAGGATTTTATTTTCTTTAATAAATTTAAAAAATAAGATTCATAAACATAATGTAATGCATTTCGTAATTTACAATAGCTAAAATTACTTATTTAAGTTTTTAATTTGACATTTTTAATTATTTATAGCGCGTTTCGTAAAATGATAATAGATATAACTATTATAATAGTAAAAAAAAAATTGACGGAGGCTCTGGTGACTGCCAAAGCCGCGGGTTTTTAAGGTGTTGAACTACTACTGTATGTTATTATTGGTTACCATTTGTGTGTATTTTTTGGCGAAAAAAAGAACAAAATTAAAAAAAAAAGTTACTGTATTCAATTACATTACAATTTTGTTCTTCTAAGCTTCTTTAATCATTATACACACAGTCCTGAAGAAAGCCACGGCTGAAACGCGTCGACTCTATATCGTAAAATCACTGTTGTTTTAAAGACCCATATATTTATATTTTTACAAACAACTAAGTCCAACATGTTTGAAAACATATATTATTTTAGTCAGATTTATTGTTTTAAGAAATTAACAAAACTTCAAAGTTTATTTCTTAAAATAATTAATCTGCTTAAAATAATAACAACATATTTTTAATAGAAAACTAGAAGCGAACCCACCCGTTTGTATAATCGGGAAATAACCCATTGTTAGATAACTCATTGTTAGATTTTTTCTTTGTTGTGACAACGTCCACCGTCGCTGATTTTATATAAATAATGATGTACTGAATTCGCCGGCAGATGACAGGATTTCATGATATTTTCTTAAAACGCTCGTGTTTCCATGTTTATATATCTAATGCACAGGCCTTCTTTATATTAAATGCACAGGCCTTTTCTCGTAGGCCATGGTTAGCTCCAATTAGTTCCAATACGCCGCACACGTATATGCTGCAGCAGTGCCACTCCGTTATTACGATGGCGTGCATAAAATCCACTTAACTTTAACTTGCTGTAATTTTTGACCCAGTGGCTCATTTGGTGAAATGTTTCCTTATTATTCAAGACTCAACCTTCCTCTTTACAACGAGATAATGACGATAGTTGTAGAATATACTGATAGAAAGATATAGACTGAGATATGTACATCACTTTTTGAACGAAACACCGCGTCTGAAAGTTTCCTCGGCTGCACCCCTGATAGACGTAGTTCTACGTCATAACTACGACGACAATATGTTTTTGGATTTTAACAATACATCGAATTTTAGCAATCAGTGTTTTTGCGTTTGTTAGAAAAAATGAAGGTTCGATTGTTGTTAGCCCCTATGGAAGTTAGCATATTATAAATAAGATTTTTACTGTAAATAAACGTACTTCTGAGGATCCGTAGGAAAACTAAAGAATGAAAGAAAGGTGATTTACACAATGACCTCAGCACAACATTTTGCAGCACACCACTGACCTGGCATGCTTTTAGAAAAACAATTGGACAAGTTCTTTGTAAGTTTTTGCTCGTCGATTTGCTCCTTGCAAAGCCTGAGAACATTTTGCGAAACTTAGAATTGAAACTATGACGACGTAATTACAGCGCCATCAGAACTTCTCCAATGAAACATCCAGGAATCCGTATTAAATGCAAATTAAGTAAATGACATGTCTCTGCTACTCGCCCGACTGTCACTAGGCGACTTCATAGTGTTTAGATAGTAGACGGTCATCCAACTCCACTGAAAAATGAAGCTAAAGTTTCTAGCTCCCGGCAGGAAGTAACTCAATTGAAAAATGGCGCTGCATGTACAATCGGACTAAAAACGCATCCAGCGCCGCTCTATCGTGAGTTAGAAATTTTAGTTTCATTTTCAGTTTCAATGCAGCCGGAACTATTGGCATAATACTGCCGAAATTAATGTTTTCTACATAATCTTAAAGAAATAAGTGACAATCCAACTATTGAATGCATTACATAGCTCACTATTAATTTTAGGCATCAACTAAATAAATAAAATAACTTTACAAGTTACGAAATTCAGATGACGCTAGGTGCCACATAGAGCGCAGAAAGTCCATTGCGACTATGCGGCTCCTAGCGTGATCTGAATTCCCTAGCTTCCCTTAACAATGGAAAATGACGGCAGTTGAACGACCAATTACATCTATAAACCGTAGCTACTTCAATTTGATACCGAAATTGAAAGCTCCATTGCGCGGTAAACGCTTCCCTACACTAGAAGCCATCGCGAACGTGTTGATGACGTCTGTACGAGAGTTTTGAATTTCCGTGTTGATTCCATTGAATTTCTCGTCAAAACTTGTTCGTAAGGAGTCGACCTTCGCCTCCAGTGCATTGTACTTGAAGTTTATATCATTCCTGAGAGTTTCTAGCATTTCATTGAATACTAGGTCAAATGCGGCAAACTAGGGTCCAAACAAGCATCCCTGTAGGCCCTTTCGCAGGACACACTTTAACCGTCAGGTGCTAGCAAAGACTCCTTTGCCGACTTCAACATGGTTAATTTGGACGACGCCATCATATGTAAATGTATAGAACCGGGGGGGGGGGGAGTAACCTCGCAGCTAGGTGTGTGCTAAAGAAGCCGTTCTAAGAAGGACGCACCTAGCTTTAAGAAAAAATGAACAAGCCAGGTTTGCGAGAAAATTAGGCTGCCATAACCGTCTATAGAAATTCATTTCAAGAATGAGACTTCGATGTAAGGAGGGAGGTCAAGATGTTCAAGACGCTTTCGATCAGCAGTGGAGGCACTGGAAATAGTAGCATCAGAGATAGTAGCATCATAGAAATAGTAGCACACTAGTGATAGCACTGATATTTGTGTTGATGTCATCATTGGTTATAATCTCATTGCATGGAATGCTATTTTCTAGGAGAATATCTCTAAAGTTTCCAGTCCTGCTTGGATCGAAGCCAATCTTCATATCGATGCTTAAGCCTCAAAGATAAGTATCACTGGTCGATGGTCAGAGGATAATTCATCTACTGTAAATATGCACTGAATGTCAGTATCTCGTTGGGCCACCTTTTGCCTATAATTCTGTGGTGTTTCTTCGTGGCATTGATTCCACGAGATGTTGGAAGGTGGTGGGAGGAATCTGACACCATGCCTAGATTGTGCTAGATTGGACGGTGGTGGATCCAGTCATCTGATGGTTCGTTCGACTTCGTTCCACAAATGCTCAATTGGAGTGAGATTTGGGATTGTGGGGGCCACCGAAGTAAGGTAAAGTCCCCCTCATGTTCCTGGAACCACTCCTCCACAATACGAGCTCTGTGGCATGGTGCATTGTCTTGCTGGAGATAGCACTCTCCATTGGGGTACGCCATCAACATGACAGGGTGGACTTGACCGGCGACGATACGGAGGTATGCTGTGCTATCCAGATGTTATTCAACACGTATTAACGAACCCAACGCATGCCAGGAAAACATTACCCAGACCATAACACTGCCCGCACCGGCCTGAAGGGTTGTACTCATGCATGCGGGGTCCATGCTTTCGTGCTGTTTCCGGCAGATTCTCACGCGGCCATCTGCATGATGTAACTGGAATCGTGGCTCGTCAGACCACATGATTTGTTTCCACTGCTCGATAGTCCAGTCCTTGTGCTCCTGAGCGAATTGGAGTCGTTTCCGCTTGTTGGCTGGAGACAGCAAAGGTTTGTGGACAGGTCTTTGGCTTCCGTATCCCTTGCAATGCAGTGTGAGGCGGAAAGTGCATTCAGAGACTGTTTTGGCGGACCCCTTATTAAAATCAGCAGTGATTTGATGCACAGTTGCCCTTCTGTTATCCTTTACCAGTCCTGACAGTCTCCGTTCTGTCCGATCATTAACCATCCGTGGGCAGCCACAACGCCAACGTTCAGACCCCGTCTTCCGGCTAACCATTTAGTCTTTAAATACTTTAAGACGGCTGCTCTTGAGCACCTCACGAATGCTGCTGTTTCGCTGATACTCGATCCATAACTCCAAACACCTACAATCATCCCGCGTTCGAAGGTTGTTAAATCACGTCGTTTACCCATAGTTGAAGAATAGAACACGTCTACTTTTGTCGACAACACTCAGCTTCCCTTTTTACATTGTAGCGATGTCCGTGGACGCATTTGCATAAACATACAGGTGGTCATAATAATATGCTAACTGAGTGTGTTATATGCTTTAAGAACCCTTTAAGAACAGCTATATTCAACACGTCTCCAACTGGTAAGTGATCACATTAGTACGTGTCGTCTAGAGGACCAGCAAAAAAAAGTGTCAATTTCCTTCAATGTATATCCATATAGGATATTGACGTTTTGATTGAGGCATATAGAGTTCCATGCATGGTGTTTGGCATTCAATTCACCCGCCATGATAACTAGATTAGGTCCGGACAGTAGCTCATCAAGCTCGCTTGGGCCAAGCTTGTGCTTAGGCGAGTTATACCAACACCACCTCTACTCAAAGCTTGAGCGCGAAAACGTCATACATTTTTACATCATCTACGATAGGGTATTGTTAGTCATATTTCTGCCAATAATAAGCCCGAAATTGTCCCTACCGTAGGTGATGTAACAATGTATGATTTTTTCGTGAGCAGGCTTTCTCTCTAGGCGATATTGGTTATACAGGGTGCGTAAGGTATTTGAGGACAGATTCACGTTAAGAAAGACATCAGAGATATACGTGGAGATAATAACTTTATCATCGAAACATATCATGAACATACACAAGAAACCTTCTGGTTATATGGCTATTCAATGAATCCGCCTTCAGCTTCTATAACGCTTCAATGAGACCGAAACCATCGACATGCGCGAATCAAATGGTCATGGTTCATATTGGTCATTACTCGAACAATGGCAGCTTTCAACTCATCTTGGGTGTTATGGAGGTTTTCATACATAGAAGCCCAGTGGATTCAGGTCAGGGGAGTTTGGAGGCCAAAGGTTACGTTATCATGGAAGTTGTTGGCCATCCATTCCTGTGTCATGCGAGACTTCTGTGCTCTGCGCATATCATACGAGTGATATCTGATGTTTTCATGGACCACATTTCTGATTGTTCCTTCCGACACATGGAGATCTTTAGCAAGCGTCCTCAGGGATGTTTTGGGATTGTCATCGATGGCGCTGCACTTGCTGAATAAATTCAGGTGTTCTTATAATGTCAAAGCGTGAAGCATGCTTTTTACGCTTTGCTACTGGTGCAACATTGCCATCTACGGTCTCCAACTCTTTCCGCAATTTGTGGACGAATGATCTTGCGACCTTTAGAAATCGTGATATCTCTAAATCGCTGTGCTCCGCCTTTATTGCCACGATAATGCATGTCTCTTCATGATTTGTGTTACTTGATGGTCCGCCATTTTGCTTACCAGAAACGGAAAGGACATACAATTTACTATAGTGCAGCAGTAGGCAAACGAAGGTGTGTCGTCAAACACCTTACGCACCCTGTATAATAAGATGAACTTAATTTCGCCTGCGTTAGTGTCATTATTAATAACGGTAACGGCCTCCATTCCCACATAGTTCAGAGTCATAGTCTCAGGATGATCAATGCTGTCCTTGACAATGATTGCTGCCCCACCAAACGCATGGCTAGCATTATTACTCAGAGGCTGATCCTTGCAATAGATATGGTAACCGGGCAATTTGAACACTTTTTCTTGATTTCAGGTGCTTCTCGCACACGAAGGCGATATCGACTTTCCAATTTATAAGGATATTTTATAACTCGATGCGCTCGCGAGCATTTTCCTTTGCATTCCATATGCTGCAGCGAAGTTTCCCTTGATTAATGATCCTATATGAGTGTCTAACCATGATAAATGATTATGTTTGTGAGACGCAATCTATGGCACTACCTTTCCACTTTCCTTGTAGAGGTTAGCCAGTTTCCCAGAGTTCTATAAAAACTGCGCAGTTGGTATGGATCAACTATGCCTGAGTCTTCAGCGCTAGATGCGACCGAAGCATAGGTTTCCCCTTCTAGCATTTAGACAGAAAGATCGGCCACACTGACTCTACTAAAGTTACTCCATAATCAGTACTATATTTACCTTCAAAACAGAATTTTTCGAAGTTCAGGAGGGCATGATGATCGGTTCTCCTATCAGTGCAACTCTTAATGCTGCAGAGCTTGCATTGAGATAGTGGGTGATCCGCCCATCGGATTTTGGTGAACTTTTGTTTTGTTTTTGTTTGGAATTTGCTGTTAAACAAATGTGCCGAATTTGGATGTGTCCTAATTTGCATATTTGAGATGATGAAAGATGCTTCCTCAGATAGAGCACCCTCAAGTTCCTATTCATTCCCTGTATTGGAATTTGCGTAACTATATTGGTATCCAAGATAGCAAGGAGTAACAGACTTTTGACTCACCCTGTATATCTCATGATGTCGGCGAATGAGAGAATCCATACTACATCGGGTGCAGCGCAGGTTAAAGTTACCCGCGTTTGGGACTTAGGCACAGGCTTCTGTTCGAAAAATAGTAAACAGTCTCCCGGCTGTTATCTCGGTCTATGAGGCCTCACCAATCACTCGCTATGATCTTACGGAAACATTCGGGGGCAGCGCATACTATTACTCTGGAGGAGAAACGGGTAAAGCGACAGAGGGATCGGGTGTTGTCAGTCGGCACATGAAACATATTCTCCTTGAGGCGAAAAGCATCCGAGTTAATAGGGGAAGCCCAGCTATATCTACTGGATATCATAGGTATTACCTCTACGAAACGTCCAGGTTTTGGAACTTTTGAAACTATGGTTTGTTTTGGTTTGTTTGGTATTAACGTCCTTTTCAACTGCTATGGTCATTTCAGGACGGCGTTATAGGGGCCGTAAATTTTGCCTCGCAAGGGTTCTTTAACGTGCACCGGCAAACGACTACACGGGACCTGAGATCCGAAGGAAGTGCGTGATCTCAGGATTTCCCCCTGAAAAATCCTCGTCTTCCTCGGCCTGGATCGAACCCACGTACTCGGGCATCAGAGGCGATCACGCAACCGTTGAGCCACCAAGGCCGGTCTGAAACTATGGACTTAAAAGGAGGGTGGAAGCTATTCAAGTATCGATCATAGCACGATTTCCAAGGCAGAGAGGGGATACTTATAAGCCCCCAGCTGGCAGATTATGTTGCAGATTGGACTCCTTTAATTGGAAGATGTCCTCTCTCCTTTTCTGTCTCTCTCTCTCTCTCTCTCTCTCTCTCTCTCTCTCTCTCTCTCTGTCTTTCTCTCTCTCTGTCTCTATGTGTTCATTCCTTATGTTCCGAATGCGGTCACAGAGTTGGTACTGCCCGCGCTCCACGAGAAGACCACTGAGTTGCTTAATGTGCTCGTATGGTGTCGCTGCGATTGCAAATGAATCTATACAGTGCTTGGGGTCAAACAGCCAAATATGAGTCGATCCATGTTTCATCGATGTATACAATGGGACGACTTTCTTCTCTTATTTTTTCATATTTCCCAGGTAACACGACATATATATCGCTTGATCCCTACATAGTGTTGGTGTATTGCTTGTTTATACCATTGTTACCTATTGTTGTAGAAACTTTTACTTGCATTGTTGGCCATGAGATATATATTGTTGGTCTGTGCCGACCATTAATTTATGTGTTGATACTATTAATATGCCTTGCCATAACCATGAATATCGATTTTTTATCAATAATTATTATGTTTTCAAATTCTGAGGTAGACAGTGACCTTTCCCCTGCTTTGAAGGTCAAATATGCAAAATTTCCTCAAGATCGGAATAAAACTGTAGATTTACATTCAATACACACAAACCCACAAACAAACCCACAAACAAACCCACAAACATCCCTCTGTATATATATATATATAGAGAAGAATAGCAGAGGTACCCGGCGTTGCCCGGGTTAATTACACTTGTGGGTAAAGAGACAGATCTCAAAAAATTAAATTACACTCCCAATTGGTTGAATAATAACTCAATCAATGCAACACAGAGCAAAGAAACTATCCATTCTATGAAAAATACGAAAAACAAGAAGTCCAGATGATACACCGGAGCTCAAAAGCGATCCGCGTGATTCTTTTGCCTGATTAATAGACGATGCCTTATTAATTTTCTGAGACTGCATCATCATTTTTATTACATTTTGTATATTTCATATTTCACAGAACTTATTTTATTATCTTAATATTCTAATATGGGAATTATAAAATACACAATAGGAATTATGTGGACGTTGTTGCTTGATAAATGCACATAAACTAATACTGACTCAAGCGAGACACACGTGACTTTTTTGCCATGTCAATAGACAATGGGTTATCAATGATGTGTCAGTGTATCATCATTTTATGGTCATTTTTTTTGGAAACGAACGTTCAGCTTCCAAAATACGAGGCTCGTCTAGAAAGTAAGTTCCGTTCGGTAATAAAAACAAAACTACTACAT